>VYZT01000970.1:0-15353 GCA_013400735.1 Pomatostomus ruficeps | reverse complement strand
GTGACCCAGGGTCCATCTTGGGGAGNAGTGTAGAAAACTCGTGACCCAGGGTCCATCTTGGGGAGAGGCTTTGACTGCCCAAGGTGTCCCTGTTGAAGGCCCTTCAATAAATCCCCATTTTATTCTCTCAATCTTATCTGGCCTCTGTTCTAGGCAGCCTCTCCAAGGCATCAGAAGTGCCATGAGGGAAGCTGCTCACTAAAGCTACTCAGTGACATTCGCAATCACTGAATCATGGAATGATTAAGGTTGGAAAAGACCTCCAAGATCAAGAAGTCCAAGCTTCACCTGAACACCCCAATATCCACTAAACCATACAATGCACTGGCACATCTACCCATTTTTTTAACAATTTCAGGGGCAGTGGCTCCACCACTTCTCTGGGCAGCCTGTTCCAGAATGACTTAAAGTCATTCTGAATCGCTTTTGCAATCATAATTTTGATATTTGATACATAAATGGGGAAAAAAGTCCAAACCAATAATCACACAACACTTCTTTTGTATTTTTAGACTTGTCCTATTACATTTTCATCTACTTATTTTCTAAAACAACTCCAAAATAAATCTTTCAGAAGTACATATTATTAAAAGTAAAATCAAGGTTGCTAGAGGCAGTGGGGAAAAAGGAAAAGCAGGGTAGCTAGAAATGCTGTAAATGGTGGCTTGGGAGTAGCGAGATGGACAAGAACAACACACTTTTGAAAGAAAAAGTGCAAAACCCATGTGAAAAGCAGAGTCTGTAAGTCCCATTCTCTGTCCTGTGAATTGTTAACCTTGGCAGTGAGCAACTGACTCACTGTGCGCTGGACCCCAACCAAGTAAAATAATAAGCAGGGTTTCCATCAAACCCTACATGCTAATAATGCTGAACCAAATACTGAGAGAGATGTGCAAACATAATCTATCATTGTGCAAGCTCCCTTTCTTCCCTTTTTGTTTTTTTTCTTTTTCTTAGGGTGAATTTAATGCTTATGAATGTTTCCAGATTTATGATCCCAGACTGCAGTTTTCTGGCTTTTCCCCATGCAGGAACAGAGATTTAACTAATCAAAGTGTAACATCCACCAACGTGGCTGGAAAACACAGCACAAAGAGCTGCCCAAAGGCCCACAAACCCAGAGTCCTGTGGACACTGAAATCACTCTGCTCCTCCTGCATCACCAGCTAGGGAACAAATGGAAGAAATTGTGGTTCTTTATTGGAAGAGAAATTCTGTAGCCTATGACACTGCAGAGCTGAAACAGTTGTTGTTGTTAAATGTATTTTAAAAAAGAAAAATAAAACCTTGGTTGTTGGCACGTAGAAAAAGAGGCAGAATAAAGCACTGAAGTTTTCCCTGCTGATGAATAACCAGAAGAGAGAACTCAGTTGAAACTACACATGTTCACAAGATGATCCTATCTTCAGAATTAACATCACTCCACCAATAAAAGTTTAATGTGATGTTTTGGCCCTGCCTTGAAAGGAGAGAGATTCTTGATCAATGACACCATCATCTAAAATAAAGTGCATCTTCAATAGCTGCTCAGATCAGAAACAAACCAGAAGCTGTGGGGAAAAAAAAAAAAGACCAAAGAGTGGTGACTGAAACAAAAGCACCCTGGAGAATAATATTCCTTGCTGGTAAAAGACATTCACAATCACCTGCCTTCTGCAGAGAGAACTCTGTGAGGAGCTGTGGTCCCNGGGGGGGGTTGGGGCCCCAAACAAAAAAAAAAAAAAAACCAGGGCAGGGCACATGGGAATGAAAAGGGGGTGCTATGGTTTCAAATAAATTATTTTTAAAATATAATAATAGATACAAATGATGGTTTTTATTTTAAGGAAGGAAAAATTATCTCCACATAATGCATCAGGAAAATACTGGATATAATATGAGAATAAACATGTGTGGAGGCACTGCAGATATAGCTCTGGACAGAAGTAGATGGGGTTTGCCTAGAACAGGTCTTTATAGGTGGGAACCACAGAATATCCTGAGCTGGGAGGGATCCCTAAGGATCTCTGAAGTCCAGCCCCTGGCCCTGCACAGGACACCCCAAGAATCCCACCATGAGTCTGATAAGGTGGTGATAAACTCACCACAGGCACTGAGGGGGGTTAGAAAGGTCACAAGCAAGGAACAGAGTATACTTCAGATACTAAAAACAGAGGAATAGCACAGCACAACTCCTCACGCTCCTGAAAACAGAGTGTGATGCTTCCTGGCCTCGCAGTGCACCTGGTGAAAATTCTAAAGATTTGTGAGTTCATCTGTGCAGTGTAGTAGAACAACGTGATGCACTGAAGAATTCTGTTTTTAAGGTATGAGATAGTTTCTGTTATCCATACAATCAAATCACAATTACACACTGTCAGGGGTGTGGACAATAAATATCTCTCTGGTACCCTACTCCCCGTGCAGCTCCTCAGCCAGGTCTTAGCTTTTGAACCAGGAGTGAAGCTGCCCAAAGCAGTGACCCCATGACCAATCCTTCACCCCTGATGCATCTCCACTGCTGCGATGCTGTCAGTGGGGGCACCAGGCGTCTGCTCATGGTTCCAGGGGCNGGGGGGAGGGGGTAGGAGATATAGCAGAGCCTGGCCATGAGATAAACCAAAACCTGCCAGAGCATACTGCAACACTCCACCCTCCTCTGGTGCTGTTCCAAGCAACCAGTGCATGGAAGCTCATCCTTCTTTCAGCTGCAGGGCCTGATAATTGCAGGAATGGGCCACTATTACAATAATTGTGAAGAGTATTTTGGAAATTATCCTCCTTTTGATACAGGCCCTCTCCTGCTGTGTTTCAGAGGATGCACAATTGCTGAACCCAGAAGGGTAAATCATCCTAAGGAAGAAATGACAGCTCGTTCTTTGAAAGTAGAGACAGCTAGTTTCAGCACACTGCTAATCTTTGTGATTTCATGTTACAGCTTTCATTTAAGGCAGGCTGTAAAATAGACATCTGAAGGATTATGAAAGAAATTATTCTTTTCATAGGTTCAGAATTTCAAAAGAGTTTGCAGTGATTCTGTAAAACATTTGTTCTACAGTCTTTCAAGACAAGGAGCCAAACCAACCTCATTACAGACAAAATTATTTAAGTGTAGCACTTAAAACCTGTGCTTAGAACTCCAAATAAAAAGTGCACGATGCTGACCTCCAAATAACCCCTGACTTAAATGCAAACCTTAGTCTCAGCTGCTTTAATAGCTCCATAACTCCAGTACAGCCAAGTTTTCCTCCTGGAGTTTCATGATGATGTTCATTTATTCTGGGGAAATAAGCAAGACATCTACAATGACATCATAATTTTCCCAGTGCAGTGCTCTTTGGAGAGAGTCCTAGCAGCTATGGCTGGATGTAAAAAACCCAAATGAAACTCTGACATTGCTCGTTAGGGAGAAACAGACTTTGTGCTTTTGGTTTACAAGTTGTTTGTGACATTTCCCAAAGAATAATCACCAAATATAAAACCAGGACTAGCAAACAGCAGTGGGGAAGCAAGAAGGTTCAGTGCTCCTCAGAAAAGTCCCAAAACTTATCTTACAGCAGGCAATTTGTCTTGCAGGGTATGCTAATCATCATTTCACAGATAACTTGGAAGGCAGATAAACTGGCAGATAAATTGAAGATTACTCCTTCCCTTGAGTAAGTCAGGGGCCCAATTGTTGTTTCACAGGTTCAGGATGTTCCACTTCATGTTTAATGCTGAGTGTAATTATAACATCTCTCCCCTTATTCCTTGACAATTTATTTCAAAAAATGTCCAACTGACAAACCTGAAGAGCCTCCTCTAATATTTTCCAGAAGTTTTTGAAGTCACTTGTGCTTTTTTAGGGCTTTGCATTTATTTTTTTATTTATTTGTAGTTATATTTTTTTATATGTATACATATATATATGTGTATACATTTATATGTATACACATATATATGCATTACATGATATCATGTTAATTTTTAAAGCCATTGGATTTTTTTTTTTTAAAGGGCATAACTCTTTGACTACTGAATGATCATTGCAAAATCAGTTACCCACTGCAGAGTAGTCCAGGGTACTGTTATAAAGGACAGGGGTTTTGTCTGCATTGTGTCTACATGAAATTATCCCAGCGGGCAGAGACAGCAAGAAAATGGGGAGCCTAAGACAAAGGAAAACTGGAAAACAAATTTAATTGTTGTGTGTAGTATTGAGAAGGAGGGAATCCAGAGCTAAAGATCACAGGTTTGGAGCTCTGAGCCAAGAAATTTCCCATTTCTAGTCGGTTTGGGTTAGGATTTGCAGATAAACGGGATTACCTGACTGCTGGCTTTCTTGTGTGAAGCAACCTGCCAGTTCCCAAATATCAACTAACCATTTATCCGCAAGTTCATCTGCACATTAAATCTGGAAAAGCAGGACCCAGGTCTGACCCTTTTTCTGGTGTCATTGTTAATACAGAATTTTTATTCTTTATGAAAATTTACATTTTCATAAAGAGCAGGTAGGAAGTCAATGTCCTTGCCCAGGACCCTGCCATGCAAAAAACCCATTTCATTAACAGGGGTACAAAGCCAACTTCCCCATTCCAAAAATCTGAATTTGAGAGAACTTCATGGAGTAATTTAGGAAGGCAGAAGAACACTTTGAGAAAACCAACAATAAAGCAGCAACATCTACCAAGCAAAACTCCTGTGACCCAAACTAAACCCAAAGGTACCAGGCAGGAGTGCTCTCTCCACACCTTGAGGTTGTTCTTCCCCGTTATCCCACCCAAAAAGATACTGGGTTCCCTTTTCTCTTGGACTTCAGGTTGCTGGAGTCAGATAAAAGCACAATGGAGACAACAAAGGTAATATCAAGCAGATTCTGGAAATGTTGTTTATCCTGAAGTGAGCAGAGCCCAAAACTTTTCAAAACATTCAGGAAGAGCCAAGGATATTTGTCCTGGAAGAGCAAGTGCAAAACCTGGGGGTGGGTACTCCTGCCACCCTTTTTTTGTCAGCAGAGACCCACAGAACCCTCCTGAGGCTGAGAGCCTCACCAGTGAAACACAGAGTGCAGTGCCAGGAATCAAACACCTCCCCAGCTCCTGCAACAATCCACATTTACCCTGAACCTGTTCTGAGCACAGCCGTCAGCTGAACAGGTGTTTTCTGTCCTTACAGCACTACCCTCCTGACACAGGCAACCTTTCACACAGGTAACCCTCTTTCCTGAGATGTCTGCTGGTTCCTTTCACTGCTTTTTTGGGGATATTTAATCTTAATTCTATAACAGATTCTTCTCTTTTTCTTTATTTGTGCAATATCATAGAACCACAGAGTCTGTGCTGACATTTCCTGAAGGTCACTGGGGTTTTTTACCCCTCACATTTTATAGTCTGGATTTACATTCCATTTTTTTCTCTTTCTTTACCATTTTCCCCCAATGTTACATGAAATTAATTTCTCCTTATTTTCAACTTTCTTTTACATTTCAAAGAAGAAAAAAAAAATTAAGAAGGGTTCATTCACATCCAAGTTCCCAGCTACCTCCTGTAACCACATTTTATTGAATGTCACTTGAGGGAGAGAGAGAGAGATCAGCAGATTAGGCAGTCATTCAGGGATCACATCAGAAGACATATAAACTACTCCTCCTGACATCCCAATGAACCTGTTACTCAACTTTTCTGACAAAAGAAGATTTTATCTTACTTAAGTCAGGGGAAGAGATCAATAGGTCAGCGTAATTATGTCGACTATTTTTTCCATGCAGCATTACAATGAGGTTGTCTTCTGTTCTTGTTCTTGTTCTTCTGACTCATTCTTGGGATGTTTGAACCAAAACAGGACTGACCTGCATCAAGAGAATCGGCAATTAGGAACAACAACAAACATATTGCAAGCCTGGCAATTACTGAGAAAGGCACAGTTTTTTTACTTTGAAGTAAAAATTCTGCATATTTATAATCCACTTTACAGAAATAAAAAGCAAACAAACACAGGGAGTAATAGAATAATAGACAGAGAGCATGTTCAAATGCTCAGCTGAAATTTACCAAGCAGACAAAATTAATTGGGTACACAAACATCGCTGAACTAATATTTTAGTTTATCAATCCAGGAAGACAACAACAATCCACGTATATAATTTGCAAAAAAAAAAAAAAACCACAACGTTATTACTAAAATTATTCTATCCCTCTACTTCCTGGGACAAGTACCTGATGCTGTTACATGGAATTATGCATTACCTGAAAGCACAGATAATGGAAACTTTGGGGAAAAGGTGATAGATTTGAAGGATAAGCCTGAGCTTGGGGAGCACTGTATGTACCACAGCAACAGAAGAAGATAAATATGGGAATGGCTGAGAATGCCCTGCAGAGGAAGTTGTGTTTCTCACTCCCTGTTTGTGCACCAGGGATTCAGCCAGTTGTGATATTTGAGGTAATCCAGGCAAGGAGGTGTCCCAGAAGAAGAGTTTCCTGGCCTTGGGTCAGGGAAAAACCCTATCAAACAACGTGTCTGAATGGTTGCCATAACTCAGTAATGATCAAAACGTTTTCTGGTGTTGAAACATAATAAGGAGAGTGGTAAAAGTGAGACAAAATAGGGGGAAAGAAATCCCTCCTGGCAGATGGTGGTCACCAGAAGAGAACCAGCAGTTTCTTGCAGCCAGCAGGACCTGGCACGTGAGTGCCAAATTCTACCTGGTCCAGTTTCTGGGGGAGATTTAAAGAGCTTCCTACAGTGACAGCTCACGGGTGATTTATCCCGTCTAAGAGTGATTTATCTCATCTGACTCACGTGCACTGAGGGTTGAAGTGTCTGTTTTCAATCAGCTTACCAGCGTTGTACCTGGAAGGTCCCATCCCTGCTCATCAGGGGTTTGGGAATGAGGGAGCTGTCCTGATTATGATTTTATTTTTCACATGTCAGACCAGAACACTCAGTCTGGCTTGTGCTGGTGCTTGGGAAAGGGGACAAACTGAACCACAACCAAGGCAAGGATGCAGAATGCCAATGTTTCAGGGAATAAAGGATTCCCAAATTCATGTTACAATGCTGTGAAATACCTTTACAAAGCCCATCCTGACTTAGGTCGCTCACAAACAGCACAAGCCTATCCCTCCATCAGAGAACACCCTCCATTATAAATAACTTCCTTCTTCAAAGGCTAACAAATTACTTTGATGCACTTTTAAAGCCAGTTCTCCAGAATTTTTGCCTAATGGGAAATCATTCAATAGCTCCGAACACCTTGTTTGCATTTCCAGCTGCTGCCTCTGTGAGAAGGCACTGGTCCCTCTGCTCTCTGAGGTACCACTGTCAGCAGCATCCACACCAAAAAACCTCGGAGTAAACTAGAGGTCCACATACTGCACATGCCTGTATTTTTCCAGGGAAAGCTCAGATTCTGGCGTGGAAATCACCAAATCAAGATAAAATCATGACTAGGAGTCCTTTGTGGTCAACAAAGCAAAAGTGTCACAAAAGCACAGTAACCAGCTATTAATCATATCTCTTTGATAACCCTGACCCTGCTAAAGCATAGCATCTGTCTGGTGTTTTTTGTGGCTGGAAGCCAAACCTGGGATCAGGAAACAACTATTTCACTGGTCAGATGTTAACATAGCACAGCATGTTGACTTTATAACCACCCTATGAGCTCAGAGAATTTAATGGAATTGTCTTTTATTTGGCTTGGTCCCATTTATTAATATCACCGGGGTGAGTAACTCACATGATCACACATGCACTCGAGAGAGACATGTCTAGACAGACCCACAAGTGCCCACTCTCTTTTCCACAAATAGGCAAAACCTGAAGCTTACAACCGGCAAAGCTGTTTGGGGTCACACTGAAAACACTCCCATCATTTACTGTCAAGGTAGGTAAATGTGAACAGTAGCAGGCAAAGGCTTTCAAGTGAGCACCAGATGGTAAAAATTAGTGACATTTATGCCAGCTGAATGATTAGGGAGAGAGAGAAGTGATGATCAAAGGAGTCATATCACCAGAGGAGGGGGGGAAAAATAATTATTACAGTACTTGAAAGTGGAATTAGCTAGCAACTAGTAAATCCATCCAGGTTCACAAAGCCAGCTACTGCTTCTTGATACCACTGTGGCTGCTGTTCGGCCAGCTCTGGTCAGCGCCCTTTATAACACAGCCAAGACCTGGTTGTCAGGGAGATTCAAAGCTTGTGCTCCACTGGCAGCTCCTCCTCCTCCTGTGTGGAATTAGTTCTTGCGCCATTCTTGTTATTTTTGGCATTTTGCATTGCAGGAACAAACTGTGCTTTGAGCAACCAACATGGGCGAGATGGCAGCAGCTGTGGTGGGCTTCAATGGCCAGTGGAGACAGAGGAGAATGAAGAAGGATGATGAATAAAAGCCCAAATTCATATCCCAGGAAGCATCTCTCACTCAGAGAAGCTGTGGCTGCCTCTGGGTTCCTGGCAGTGTCCAAGGGCAGGCTGGACAGGGCTTGGAGCACCCTGGGGTAGTGGAAGTTCTTTCTGCCCTTGTCAGGGGATGGATTTAGGTGGGCTTTAACCCAAAACAGTCTTTGATTCTATGGGTCACCTCATGCCATTAAAGCTGGATGGAAACTGAGTTTGCTAAGCAGAATTGCCCCCTAAAGGGGAAAAGGCGGGCCCCAGAAGCAGCTCCTCTTACCTGCATCCCAAGGGGTGATTTGCCCCCTGTGCTCACTGACAAACAAGGAATCCAGGTAAGCAGATAATGTTCTTACCTTCCCTTTAAGATGTCTAAACTCCAGACATTAAAAATATGTGCTTAAACAGAAAAAAAACCCCACTCTAATTGAACCTTGGCTTTACTGTGAGCTTAAATTGACAGAAGCTAAGGCCGAGGCATTTACAGGCTCACTGTACCACGTCTTTTGAGCATTTTAATTTATTTCACATGAGATGTAGTTGTTCATGTTTGAACATAATATGTCTATTAGAGTAAATTGGAGATTTGAGAAAACAAACACATCTTGCAAACACTTGAACCCCCGCCAGCTCTTTCACCCATGATGCCTAAAACAGGCTGCTAAACTTTCCCTGAGTAGTCCTGTCTTTGCCTGTCAAAGACTCTTCTCTGATTTTCTTATCTCTCTTTTCCATTCAATAAATCACCATATCATTTAAATAACACAGGTGTAACCCTGAAATGTGCATTGCTTTGAACAGAGACAGGAGCAAACACCTGGGAGCCTTGTGCTGCCAACCCAGATTTGTATAGTCACTCAAATGCACTCCCATATGGTGTTAATTCCCAGATCAGAATTACCCTCCCAAATCACAGTTATTCCCTTTTAAATAAGCAGAATATTTAAGCATGTGATTAATTTGGAGCATTTGCGGCTACTGAACACTAAGCATTCTCCTGGGCCCCTGCTGGATGACAATTTTACATACTCGAGTGAGGAAATAATTCCTGTTCAGCAGCCTGTTCCTTTTGGGGCCTGATATTTCCCTCTAACTAAGGGATAAATCCACATGGAGAAGGAAAACTTGGGAAAGAAAGAAAGAAAGAAAGAAAGAAAGAAAGAAAGAAAGAAAGGAAGGAAGAAAGAAAGAAAGAAAGAAAGAAAGAGAAAGAAAGAAATCAGGCAGAAGCTGACACTTTGTACTACAACAATGTTTTCTGTAGAATCTACCAACTGACTCATCTTGATGGTGTTTTCCAAACCTTTAAGTCCTGAAGGACCTAGCAGAAACTAGAAGTCTCAAGGTAACCATTATTTTTATCTAAAACAATACGGTTAAGAGCTTTTTTCCTTCCTCCTCCAGCTACATTCAGCTCTCCGCTCAGCATCCGCAGTGGGACAAAGTGCTTGGAAGGTAAACACGTGCCAGGAGGGAATTTAGATTAAATCTGCAGTGTGTAAGAGCACAGTTCATGCAGCCTGTCAGCATCCAGTCAGGCACAACAGTCAGGTGTGCACCTCACCTGCCACCCCTCCCGTGGCCAACCAACCTGTCAGCAGAGGCTGTCTGCCAGGAGGGTGGGAATAAGAAGGCAGCTGGGCTCTTTTTTTATTATTATTTTTTCCTCTTTCTTTTCAGTCAAGAAAGGGGTATAATTATCCAGATGTTCGTTGCTGGAATTCATTGTGGGTTTTTTTCCTCCCTCAGCAGAACCAGGTTTGAAATTCCTCATAAACCCAAGTGGAAAAGGGGATCTGGAGTGGAAGAACACACACATGAAAAAACACTAAAGAATCCTCCTTCAAAATTAGCAGAGTGCAATTAGCTGAAAGAAATTTAGGTAGGCAAAATAGATTGTTTTAAACAGTCCAGGATTTTTTTATAGCATTGATTGATGCAGAAAATCTTCAGTGTTTGTCTGAGTCACAATGAAAGGAAGTATTGAAACACTAAGGACTTTTTTGAGATGGAGCAACCATCTCCTGGGTACCTGTAGTAGGGACAGATGTTTTACGACAGTGAGGAAAGTGCCAGAGCTGGGGAGAACATAAATCCCTGCTCACAGAACCACAGAATCATTAAGGTTGGAAACGGCATCTAAGTTCATTGAGACCAACAAAGAAGAAAAAAGGGGCAGGAGGCCACTTGCAGAACCATAATACATGGTCCGTGCAATTAGCCTTTGCACAGAGTGTGTTTTAATGAGGACAGGTCTTTAATTGAAGCTGTCTTTACAGCCACGCTGGGAATTTTCCTTTTGCCTCCTCCTGTGCCCTCCCATTGTTTAAGCACAGGTAAGTGCAGGTGATCAAGAGTTAGGAACTGCTCGATTCCAAACTGCACTTTGAGGTGACACCTCCTAAATAACTGAGGACAGAGGAAAGCTGTTCCTACACACAATCCTGGAGGGCTGTGCCAGCCCTGGTCTGGCTGGGGGACACTCTGTGCCTGTCCCCAGGTATGTCACATGGGGCTGGAGCTTGGACACCTCCAGGTTCTGCCCAGACAGCCTCAGACCTTCCCCATGGTGTTGGAAAATCTGAGGAACAGGAGCACCAGGGGCTTGGGTACCCCTCACACACCATTTTGGTCTATTTTGACTCCATTATTTTGGCTGGGGTGCTCCTGAGCAGACAGGCAATCCCTGGGCTGGCCAGTGTAAGGAGAAGTGCATTTTGGTGACACACCAAGTCCTTGAAGCAAGTGGGGAGTTTCCTCACAAGAAAATCAGCTCAGAATCCATCTGCCCTAAAGTAGATGGTTCCTCCTGTTTTTTTAAAAGACAGAAAATTAACTCAGGGCACCTGAAGTGCCTTTCCACAGCACAAGGCTTTGTATGTCTCACGTATTCTTTCAGGTCACATATTTAAACACTGACAGACAAGCAAAATGAACATAAGGGCTCCAAACTCTGCAGTTCCTAACTCACATCCATTTCCCCAAAGCCAACCCTCCTGACAGCTGCCTCAGCTGGCAGCAAAACACGTGTAAATACAGAGACAGTTGATTTTGGGGTATCTCTGTTAATATTGACATAGTCTGCCACCGGGTGTTTTGGCAGCACAGCTGCTTCCAGCTGGTAACTCCCTGCCTGCAATCACAACTGTACAGCCTCATTTCATGGGGGAATATGCACAATCATAACCATAATAGGAGTGTCTTGCCTGGCTTATTAGTCTGGGTATCTCCAAGGATCACTTGGACGTTCCGGACACACTATGTGCTCCTGAAAATCTGCAGGGACTTCAGGCACTGCTGGATGTCAGAGAAGTCCTGTAATATTTCCCAATAAAATTGCCAGTGTCCTTACTACAGGGATGCAGCAGCAATAAAACCCAACCATGAGGCAGTGAGGGTGACTGTCAATCCCTGATCACACACAGATGGACAGGTAAATTAATAAACCTGCAGATAGATACATACACACACACTCATACATGCAGAGAGAGATGCACAAGGAATCTTGAGAAAGAATAATTTAGAGTTGGTTAGAAGTATCTAGCAGCCTGCAGAAAGATTTCTTTTTCTTCCCCTCCCTCTCACAGGAGCTAAAACCTGTTGAACAACCCTTGACCACCAGTGAAGCAGGGGCTGGGTCCTTCTCTTGTCATGTTGGTTCACTTGCAGGAGCCAGGGAATAAAACCACGGGTGTGAAAAACAGAGATGAATCCATCTCAGAGGTTTCCACTCCCCATTTTCTGCCAAGGATCCAGGGCAGGTGAGATGGTGTGGTGAAGAAACTCTGTTTGACTGCTCCTGGTGTGCTGAGAGTCCCAAATCTGGTGTGAGTCTGGGGGGCTGATCCACAGCACACCATAGCAAACCATTGCACCTGTGCAACATCCCACCAGGCCCACTTTGGACAACAAAGTACTGGAAAAATGAAAAAAAAAAATTTCCAGAAAAGGGCCCAGAATCTTTCTGCATTCTTCCTATTTTTGAAAAGGGTGACAACTGCCTGTGTGTGAGCCCCAGTGAATATTGCTTTGATGCGGAGCTCAGAAGACATATCCTGGGGATAATTCATTTATGCAGGAGCAGACAGAGAGCCTAGTGTGTTACTTACACATATTGTCTTCTCGGACACTGACATTTCCTCCTTTTTTTCACATTAAATCATCCTCTGAGTTGAACTGAGGATTTTCTTCTCAATAACAGAGCTGACAATGATGCATTTCAACACAACTGGATTATGAAGCTGTCAGCCTCAGCTCTGCTCCCCAATCTCTATCCCTGTCAGCAGTGCCTGGCTGTGGAAATTTCAGCCTGAACACCACTCTGCTATTGGGCAGGTTTTTGCAAATCTGCAGAGGGAAAGAGTAGGAGGCAAAAGAGCATTCCCTGCTCTCTGTGGTCAATCTGGAGGTACAGATCAGGGCAATCAGAGAAACTGAGATTACTGATTACCTCCTGTGACATAAATTATATTTTTGTACACCTTGGAGGGCTGAGCATTGGGTGTATGCTGAAACACCATTAATCACGAGACAGATTTAATTACATATCACCACCCTATGCAATGGGTGCTGGGTTTGCACTACCAAGGCAATGGTACTACTGTTGTATTCGCTTTTTTTTAATTGCAGAGAAAGCCACAAAATCTGCTGTATAAGAGAAAAGTGTTCCTACAACTCCTCCCCAACCAACCAACCAACCAACCAACCAACCCTTGTGCTACAGTCAAACCACAGCCACCAGCATCTCGTGGAGCCCAACCCCCTCTTCAAAAACTCAGCTGAACAACTTGAAAAGTGAAGGGTAGGAGAGGTGAAGACAAAACCCAATCCCACCCTCTGCAGCCACACGTGAACCCATCCCAGCACAAAACAGTGAGTGGGGTTTCACCACAGGCAGGGCTGCACATGAACATGTCTGCTCGGTGAATGTAACCCATGAGAGACTTCAAAACAAAGCAGGAGACAATATTCAGGCTGTGGTGTTTAAAAATCATTATTAAGCGAATCAGAATTCAATTAAAGCATTTTTTTCCATTGAGGTAAAAATCCCAGCAAGGACAGCAAGGCCAGAAGCACACAGTAACAGAGGAAGGCCCAGAAATTTTCGAGCTGTGAGGGATCTGACAAGCACCAAATGCTTGAAGTGAAGATTCATAATCTGTTACACAGAGCTAGGATGGGTGATTTGCTGAGTAAAAGTCTCTTATTAGCTGCAAGACATTAGAGATTACTTTGAAACCTCAAGAGACTCTATAGCCTTGTCAGAAGCATCTACTCCAAATATTCTTTTTACAGTCATGACCTTTGATTTTTCCAGATTTTTTAGACTTAGGAGCATCCCTTGGCTGTGAGTCCACAGGCAGGACATGCTACTGAACAAAGTATTTATCTTCTGTGTGCAAAGTTAAAATCCTGCAGCTTCAAAATTTAATGCCTTCCCTTTTCTGTGTTAATGAATGAGGGAAAGGTGGCTCTCATCTCTTCTGAGCATCCTTCTCAAAACGGGTGATCCTATTAAGACCTTTTACAACTTATTTATTCCTCTCCTTCTATCACAAATTATCTCAACCTCTTCAGCCTCTCGTCAGAGAGACAAATTTCCAAGTCCCCAAGCATTCTTGTCACTTTCTCCTCAATCACTTGTAATGTACAAATTGCTGCCACTTGTCCCACAGCTGTGACCAGACTCTAAGACACACGAGAAAAAATATTGACAGACTTTGTGAATCATATTTTTTTAACTGTGTCCCGGTTTTTTTCACCTCCTGCAGTAAATTTATTTGTCCTTTTCAGAAAATGTCAATTGTCTTTGTCAGCATAAGTTTTTCCACTGCAGTGAACTGCAGGAATGCAGAGCTCCAGAGTTTCTTTTTGTTAAGTTTGGGCATCTGATCTCCAGGAAACAGTTCTATTCATCTTTTTACATCAATACCATTCTGTAGTTATTTCATATTAATCCTTTCTTGGGGGAAAAAACAAGAATGCATTCTTCTCCATTAGTCATGTGGGGTTAAAACTATGTCAGCATGTGAAAAACAATTATTGGTTTTAGTGGGCTGTTTAGCAGGTGAAGTCCAGCTGGAAAAACTAGGCACATGTTACATATCCATATAAGAAAAGTGCTTCCTGTAACATGGAATCACAGAATGGTTTGGGTTGGAAGGGACCTTACAGATCATCCAGTTCCAGCCCCTTCATCCTCCCTTCTCTGGATTTTAACTCCTTCTCTGAGCTTCCCTCTGCACATTGACTGATACCCTTTCTCCTGAGCCCAAAATGTGTGACCAAAAGGCAAAGCGTCTTAAGACAGAAGGAAAATAAAAATGTTTTATCCACTCCTGCTGTGTAATATGGGTTTTTTTAAGCCCTTCCATGCAATCACACCTCTTCTGGCTGGAAGAGGCTCTGTATCTCCTGCTCCACAGGTCTGCCACCATCACTAGGCCAGCTCCATGGTGGCTTTGACCACCCCCTTATTGTCCATCCCATGAGAGGAGATTCCTCTGGGTGACCCTGTACAATTCTGGAAGACTCTGCTGGAGAACAAAGACTCCCTGACCCCAGCCCAGTGCGTGGGGTTCACTCCCTGTTGCCTTCTCTGACAGGGCTGCACCCTCGGGCTCTCCCTTAGGAAACACCCCCAAGTAACACTTTGCAGCCCAGCTTTCCCCGTGGAACCTGGAAACCTCTCATCAGCTGGCAGAGGAGTTGTCACCGAAAACTGCAGGAAGAACAAAAACTCTCCAACAACATTTTCAGTGTTAAAGAATCAAGTCATTGCTTTATTCCTGGCCAGGATCATGTTCTGGCCAGGATGTGCCACAGAAATCATTTCATCCACACATAGCCCGGGTGTGCAGAGAAAACCATTCCATGACAGTTAAATTTTATTCAATGTTTCTCAAACTTTATACAGTAAAAGCCCATAGAGATACATTAATTCCTTGTTCATAGGTTCCAAGTTATGTAATCCTTATTATTTGGTTTCTTATTGGCTACA
>VYZT01000968.1:0-11059 GCA_013400735.1 Pomatostomus ruficeps | reverse complement strand
CATCTCTAAATCATGGCCATTGGAGCATACCTTTAGTTGTGAAGCAATTCACAAGTACCGAATCTTTTTCTAAAATGCATTTTAATAACTTGTTTAAAAATATGATACCATATGTTTAACCATGAGAGTAATTTTCCCCTGGAACTCAGCTACATAGCCTTAAGAAGGAGTTCAGCAAAGGCTAACAGTGGTGCTGTCCTCTCTGTTTTGGTTTGCTTTTGCTGCAATGTATCAGTGACTTTCATATGGAATAGTAATAAAGGCTGGAGTTTTGATATATGTGATAATTTTTCTTCATATTGCACGTGTGCCTCGTGGCAGTACTTTTCAGATAGCTATTTTTTAAATCTAAGCTGGTCTTTACACCTTTTATCTAATAGAAGAATAAGTAGATAAAAGAAATATTTGCATCAGTGAAGTCAGTGGAAAAAATCCTGTTGACATCACTGTAACTTATGCCTTCTGCTTCAATATGCTAGCAGTTTTCCACAGCCCTAAGAATGATATTGTTTCCTGTAAATATATTTGAAGAAAGGACTTTGCAGTAAGCATCTTTTGAAATAAGTTATGAGATACCAGTTGGAATTCATGCGACTTCATGAAGTGCTTTTAAAATTGAGTTTAAAGTAGGCAGATAGTTTGGCATTTGGGCTGTGCTGTTGCCTGTCTGTATAGTTTAACATATTTAAAGTGCTCTGAATATTCAGTATTTGGGTTTAACCTAAAATTGTATAGGATGCATAAGTAGACTTCAGTATCACTATTTCTGTGTCAGTTTTTACATCATCTGCCTCATAATGAAATGAGCAAAGTAAAATTTTTCTACAACACTTGTTATTTGTTGAAAGATTTATATTTAACTTGATTTTTTCAAGTTACTGATACAAAATTACTTTCTTTATAAACCCAAAATAAATCTAAATTTAAAGTTCAGTGCTTTGGAATTGTTTGCAAACTTCATCTTGGTATTCAAGAGCTGGAAGACTGAGACATCACAGGAAAACAGAGTAAAGATTTCAACGGACTTTTGGGAAGTCCTATTCTTGAAATTTTGAAATAAAAGGTATGGTTTCCTGGATTTGAAGTGATTTTTACATGACTGCTGTGTGGAGAATGAAGCAAGTAAAGAGGGATCCCCAGAAAATGGAGAGCATGCTGCCTTCTTGGAATTTAGAACTACAGGAGAGATTATTCTGGATAGAAATGTATGTTTTGATTATATGAAAAACCCTTTATTATGTCACCTAAATGCTACTTGGCAATAAAATACATTATTTTAACTTATGGTCCCTTCGTTGTTGTTCGTTCACCTGTGACTGTAAGGCAGGTGGGAGAGGGGAAATGAGGACTAACATAACTTCAAAGTCCCTGTGGGCATTAGATATCACAAATTCAAGTTCATAAATGGAGGTGGAGGGATGATGTAAAAACTTTGCCATCGCAGTTCAGTAAGTGACAGGAAGATTAAAAACAGGCAGTCTGAAAATTGGAAGTTCGAAATAATTTGAACTGGCTCCTCCTGAGACTTTTAAACCAGATCATGCATTTTCAGCAAAAGCCTGACTCGATATTTCAGCTGAAGTGCAAGATGGCTCACAGAAATTCAGGAAGTGATCTGAGATTGAAGAGGCTTGAAAGGCAGCTGAAAACCTTTTATCTTGCCTCTTCAAATGCCTATAAGTTTGGACTTTCAGGGTATTTTTGGAGGATGAGGATGGCATGTTGCAGGCATTATTAAGCATTGGAAAACCTGTTAACTGGAAATCTTTGCCTGAAAAAAACACTTGCACTTCAGTTAGGTCTGTCATGGACTAGAGGGAGACCAAATAAGTCTTCCTTATCAGTGTGTGCAAATGGCAGCAGAAGCGACAGCCAGTTTTGTGTTCTGTTCACTTTTCCATGTTTGGAAATAGGCTTAGATAGATACTATTGTTCAAATGTTGGGTTTCAAGTATTTTAGCCTTTTTAGATGCTGAATTCCTGAGATGGTTGATGGGCAAATTTTTATGTCTATATATTTGTTACTTAACCATAAACCAGAATATTAGAGCCATTAGAAAAGGGATGTGTCGAGAGGTTGTGTTTTGGGTGCTCCTGAGCTTTAGACTGGGTTTCTTAGTCTTTGTCATCTCAAGATTTTTGAGGGAAGTAGTGCAGTGTCTCGAGCAGATGGAGAGACCATGTTGATGCTGTCCTGCAAGAAGCAAGGTCCCAGAAGGTTCCTGGGAATCTTTTGGTATTATCCATTGAGCTGCTGTTTCAAGTACTGCATTTTTATTACATTTTTAATTCAGGGTGCCTAATTTAAAGCTTCTATGGAAAATACATGTCTCTTTCACAACAGAAAATTATTTCTACCACTGAAAGAATCTTTTTAAGAGCACAGATCAAGGAATACCACTTTTCTGGTATTTCAGGCAATCCTTTTTCAGTTTAGGTGCCATTATGAGCTCCTGTTGCCTTCTTTGGAGCTCTTTTCAGTGAAAGGAAGTAGGGACAACACATGAGCTCTGCTATGCTTGCCCTTCCCAACTTTACTTTCTGTGAAATGTTCAGGAACTGCCCCCTAGTAAATGGTTTGGTTTTCTGATGGATCTAATGGGTGCTTACTCCAGCATCCAGTCATCTTGCTACATTCACATTTGTTCCCTTAAAGTCTAGAAAATGTATTCTGGTCAGAGAACTAGAGGGCTTATTTTCTAGGGGGGATGTAAGAAATAAAACAAAAACCATCAGCCTAAAGAAAAGTTTATCTCAATAGAACACTTTTTATATGCTAGTCAAAAGGCAGTCTTTCAAAATGTATATATAGCGTAAGTTAACGTGTTTTACCTAGGGACCGTTACCTATAAATCTAAGTTCTAGGAAATAAAAGCTGTGGTAAAGGCTGTTGGATGCTGGAGAGTCACCTATCAAACAGTACAGTCAGGCAAGTACGTGTTGTCCATTCAAGGCACCTAGACAACTTACCTTTTTTTAAAAAAGCAATTCAAGGAATTTTCAGAATTTACTGCTTACCCAGTAAGTTAGTTACCTCTTACTAAGAAATGCTGTTTCAGGAAGTGTTCGTAAAAGTCTTCAGTCAGTGCAGTAACTCCTGACTCAGTAAGTACTGACTCAGGTTGATGTTTAAATTTGGTGTGTTGGTATCAAATAAATAGCTGCCAAAGTTTCTAGTTATGTGTGATTGCTTAGGAAAGACAGCTCAGCAGCTTCGATCAAAGTCTGACGCAATTTTAATTACGTTCTATTGAAGTAGGCAGTGATTAAACAGGTATTGGATTGAAATATCAATTAAATAATTCATTAATTTTTATATAAGGTATATTTTTGATAGCTTTATTAAACATTTAAGGAGTGTATGTCTTGGCTGTCAGCTGATATCCCATTACTTACTAAGTAAGTAATGTACGTACTAAAAACTGATAAAGCCCCCTATAAAGTTAAATCTTTAGTCCATAGTTTTCCTGTTTTTTCCAGTCCTGGCTATGAGAAATTATTTTAATCTTCAGCCTAAATGTGTCCAAAGCCATGCACCTGGAATGTAATAACCTGATGCAATTGTACAGGCTGGAGCTCATTGTCTAGATAGCATCTTGATGTAAAAGGACCCGAGTGCCTGGGGATCCTGGTGGACAGCAAATGAACCGTGAGTCAGCAGTGCGCCCGTGTGGCAAAGTGTACTCTGCCCTGGATTAGTAAGCACAAACACAGCAGCTCAAAGGAAGTCATTCCTCTCCTCTGTTCGGCACTTGGGAAGTGATTTGTGTAATGCTGGGTCCAGCTGCGGGCTCCCCAGTACAAGAATGACCTTGACTGAAACAAGTCAAACAGAAGACCACCAAGTTGGTCAGGAGGCAGGAGCACATGATGTGACATAATGGCGAGGCTGAAGGCACTGGATTTGTTCAGCCTCAGAAGAGAGAATGCTGAAATCTTACTGCTGTCCACAAAAAGCTAATGGGACGTAGAGAGAAGACAGAGCCAGAGTGTGCTGTAAAAGGATGAGAGGAAATAGAAGTTGAAAGATGAGAAATTATGCCTTGATACACACTTTTACAAGGAAGGTGGTAAAATACAGGATGAGTTTACTCAGGTAATGTTACAGAATTGTCTTCTGTGAAGACAGTAAGAATGCTGTATATGAGATCATATACATATATAAAGAACAACCTTCTTTAACTGGACATACTTGGAGCAGGAAATGGGACTACATCACCTTCCTGAAGTCTCTTCCAACCAATATGATCCATGGCCAACTTAAACAAGCTTTGCTTTTGACTCAGTTTTGTCTTTTCTGCATACAATGTTACCTGTCAAAGGTGTGTGTAAGAGATGAATTACTAAAGTTCTCTCCATGTCTTTGCCGGGTTGTCTTGATCTCCCTGAGTTCCCTTTTGAACAGGCTGTTGATTCTCTTTATCATCTTAGACTTTTTATTCACCTTTTTGAATGTATCGTACAGTCTCCAGAAATCATTAGCAATTCTATTAATATGCTCATATCTGTGCTGCATTTTGTCTTTTTCAAAAAGATCATGATTGGTTAATTGATAAAATTCTGCAGTCACATGGAAGTGTTCAATGCTAATAGCTCCTTGATAGTTGTTTTTTTCCAAATTTGATAGCTCCTAATCTTTTGTTGTTGTTTATTCTGATACAGCTTTTGTACTCTTCTAATGTTTACCATTCAGTAGTTTTTACATATTTATGGGTAAAATATCTTCTGGTAGAATAGAAAGGAGTGAATGAAGGGAAATCAAATTTTCCTGTTTTCCTAGGACCTTATGAACTGTGTATGCAATGTTGTAACTCAGTTATGATAAGGCTGTAATTTTTCAGTTACTACAGTGTTAGCAGATTCAGACTGTTAGAGTTAAATTCAAATATTGATTTTGGGAATAACAATAAGAGCAGCAAATTTTAACATGTATGCATTCTAAGTGAATGAAAAAATTATTTTAGTGCTTCATAACACTCCTTTTGCAGCAAAGAATGTATAAAATTGAAATAATTTAGAAACACATTGGCTTGAAGAGAGAACTCTTAGTATTCTGAGAATAATAAAGCGTTAAGTGTTACCTGATATTTAATTCCTTAATGAAGACATAGTTTTAATAGCCAAACAGTTTCTGTCAACAAAATCTTACTGAAGCAAGATCAGTTTATTCTGTGGAATGGACATCTTGCGCTCTGTATCAAGACATTATAAAAAGGCTTGTTTCCAGAAACAAAAGTATTTGCAAGAAAGTGTAGTGACAGATGTGTTCCTCTTCACATAAATATAAACTAAAAACTGCCACCCTGTAAAATATTTTTCAAAATATTATCCAGGTCTATAAATTGAAAATATAATTATGTGAAAGAAATTACTATCAATAAAAACGACTTTGCGATTATGCACATTTACAGCTAAAACTTCCCCTTTTTTCTACTAATGTCACAGCTGAAGAGTGAAATTTTGGAATTACTCTATAGCAAACTGGCTCTGATGAGGTACTGATTCCTCTTTGGCTGTTCAGTTCAAATTCAGTCCACCAGTGATGTCAGCAATGTTCTTGTTCTGGGTACTAGACTCCCTAATTGTTACAAGGTGGAAAGTTTGGCCATTACAGGTGTAGAGTGGGCCCATATGAATCGGTGACAGGAGTAGTTTTAGGAAAACAGATTGGGCAGAAGAGAGAAAAAAATGTGGACTCAGATCATGACTGGTGGTTTTAATTCCAGAGTTCATGGAAGACTGTATTATATCGGGCAGTCTTTTGTCACACAGATTGCCAAAGAGATGGAGAACGCTGGAAGGGTATGGGGGTGATTTATTTCTTTATGCTTGAAGATTGAAGGTAGTAAGGAAGGCAGCATACACCTCTGCCGCTGTAGATGAATGACACTGGAGACTGGTCTGGAGTTATATACATGGTTGTCTTGGTTTCAAAGACAGGTATTTTGCTGAAGAAGGCAGAAGCCCCCTTTCAGAATAGGAAAATGCAACCCCCTTCCCTCCAAATTGGTAAAATTTTTGAAATCAAGAGGCTTTCAGGCAATGGTATGAGAAAAGAGGAATAACAGTCCTTTACTAATATATCTATATATATATATTGGGACAGACAAAAAAACCCGACAACAATGGTAACCACAACAAATAAGAACAGACAAACTCACGGACAGTCTCTTCCCGCTCTCTTGGCAATCCAAGGACAGAAGCCCAAGGTGGAGGAAGATTCTTCCTGGAGCTCCAGCAGCCTCTCTCCCCCTCCTCTGGATGTCCAGAAGTGAAGAAGTGTTTCCCAGCTGTGCTCAGCCCCTTTTAACTGGTCCCATTCCCCCAGTATCTCCGCCCCCCTCTGAGGGGAAAACTCAGATACTAGGGAATCTTAGATAAGGGCTAGCTAGCCACACCCATCTCAGACCCAACTCTTTGTTTTCCTTAATCACCACTCATTATCACTTCCTAGCAACTAATCACCCACCCATTATGACTCCCAGCAACTAATTACCCACCCATTATCAACAAGAATGGGGAAAAATTCTAAAAAAAGTATCCCAAACCCTGACAATGGTACTGTTGAGCTTGGCTTCCCCAGGATAGGTCTAAGGG
This sequence comes from Pomatostomus ruficeps, assembly GCA_013400735.1. Lineage (NCBI taxonomy): Eukaryota > Metazoa > Chordata > Aves > Passeriformes > Timaliidae > Pomatostomus > Pomatostomus ruficeps. Next base: position 4,462 of record VYZT01000968.1, on the reverse strand, counting down.
TATAAGACAGCCAGGAAAAAGCAGTTTGGGCTGGGATAAGGGAGTAAGAAAGCAGGATGGGTAGCATATGTTCTCAGGAAGGAAGGCATTGTCATTCCAGCAGCCCAGGAGTTCATAAGGTATTAAGAGAAGGCAGTGACATGGAATGCAGAAAATGTTGCTCTGGCATTTTCTGCTAAAAAGGCAGAAAATCAAGCTTTGCTCTGTTTCTGGGAGGAAATAGTCTCACAGTGATGAGAAAAGAGCAGGACAAAGTGAGGAGAGGGATGCATAGTCAATAGTATTCCTGAGCGTAGTGCAGCCAGGACAGCAACCAACAATACATTTCAAACACAAATTAAGTTGGCCCCAGGCATTCGGGAAGTGTGAGCAGACATTCTGGTGGCACACTGAGGGACAAAATTGCATGAAATAAGAATGGAAGATTTAGGCAAGCATGAGCTAATGACTGAAAACTTTGATGAATGGAGAAATCTAGGTGAGTTATGCTTGAAATTCATGATTGCACCAAAGGTGAAGAAGTTTTGCATGGTAGGCAATGGGGAGAGGAGAGAGATTGGGATGATCTATTCCTCCAGACTCTTTACGTGGTGTTTGTTATGCTTCAATGAGGCACCATTGCTGAAACTTCCCTTCCTTGTCAAATGTGAGATGGACATTCAACCTGCTTTAAAGTATAAGCTAAATCACAGAGTTATGGATGGGAATGCGATACGCTGACAATTCAAGGGATTTTAGAAGCTAATTTCACAGTGGGCTCTGAGTTCTCCTGAAGGATTAGCCCAGGATAAGCACAAAGTGCTTCTTGGGTCAAGTACCAGAAGACTTGCTGATTTTAAGGTGGATAAAATGTCAGGTAATAGCATGGAGCTACAGCCTATCAAGATACAGAAAAAAACCCCTGTCTGTTAGAGGGAAAATTTTGTTCATCCTTAAGACCAATGAGGATCAGAGGAACCAGTGAATTCTGGTTGATTAACACTTGTCCTCTCACTGTAGATATAAATTCTGTTCTATTCTTGCAGAGCAGCCAGAGATGACAGAATGTATCCTCTGTTATGCTCTGCGAGCTACTGTTCTTTCACTAAACGTCTTCATTCATAGGTTCCTGTGGTTATAGAATATCACTTACAAAAGCTAACTTAATATTTCAACTACTATAAATTCCATGTGATTTTAATCTATTGAGATTTAAGTTCTAAGTCCAGGCACAGTGGTTGCTCAACAGCTTGTGCAATTTTCAATGCATATGAGGCCAATGCTAGAATTAATAAATTCAAAAGGCTACTCATGTTTTGGATTGTCCTAGTGACTTTCTATTTGTTGTGCAGCACAGTAGAATTGTGGCTGGACTTCTAATATTTACAGGGCAACAGAAAAGAAGACAAGTAGTATTGTTTGAATACACAGGGAGGGGAACCCCAGGACAAATTCCTCACTCTTATTACTGGAATGAGAGAACAGACATTTGCACTCAATTAGCAATCCTATGAAATGCTAGTTAGTTTTGCTGCCGTGGGTAGTAACCTTACGTGTAGTATATGCTACAACAGTGGTCTGGGCCATCTTGGGGCTGAGAAGCCAGACTGCCGCAGAAGGAGAGCTGTATGTTTTACAGAGTGGGCAGTCTGAGCCCAAAGAGCTTTTCATAAAAGACCACATGAGCCGGGGCATGAACTGAATTTCAAGTTTCGTTCTGAGAATGTTGGTTGTGAGCAAAGCACCCTTTACACGCAGCTGTGTGAGAGATGACAACTTGTAGGACTAAAAATAGTTGTGCTGGAAGCTTGTGATCTTGTTTGATGTTTCAAATGAAGAGCAGAAGACTAAGAATGAAGTAAAGACTGTAGACCATAATTACTAATTATCACAGCATAATTGCTGTGGAAGCAGCAAGACCAAGGCTCTGGGTTGCAGTCTACAGACACGTGGTCTTGAGACCACAGTTACGGCTGAAAAACCAAGGGTGCCAAAAAAACCCCTGGGGTTTTTGCAGACCTGAAGACCATGGTTGTTGTTGGGTATGGAGGAGTAGCAGGCAAGGTAGAAAGCCTAAAAATGCAAATACTCTTGGCCCAGCAAAACATATAACACTGTTAGAACAAACACTGTTCATTAGTTAAGGCTAAAAAAATTCTGCATCTTGCAAGAGAGGGTTTATGGCAACTGTAAGTCCCAGAAGTGTAAACTGCTTTTCTGAGTCTGCTGGCAGTGGACATGTGTCCTTCTAGGAAAGAAGAGGAGCTCCTGGAAGGAACACCCTGGGTACTGTGCTCACCTTATAGAACAGGGGGCTGTACCCATTGTGAACAAGTTCACAATGGCCATGTCTACCAGGAGAGGCCACTGGCAGCACACGCCAGTTCTTGAGGGAGTGTTTAAAAGCTCTGTGTTACTTTTACGCCCAAGTGTGGCAGAGGAGGTGGAGCAGGGGGCATCCATGGAGAATGTGCAGCAATTTTAATGGCATATCCCGGTGGTTGGAGCTAGGCAATATGTAAAAGAATACAGATTTGTAAATTTAGGCTATCATTTAGATATCGTTGTTGGAATTACATGAAATGTTTTAACCACTTATGCCAGCTGTTCAAACCTAGTGATTATATTCAGTTTCATCTTGAAGCTGTCAACATGCACAATCCTCCATATTCTTCCACTTCTAATTTAAGCAATATGAAAGCAGAGAGAATTTTAACTGCATCAGTACCTCTCCTACAGAGTAAAGGAGTTGTGGTTTTGATCAGATTTTCCTCTTGGCTATCATTACTATAAAAGCAGTTGGAAGTATAGGACGCAGAACTGAAATTCATCTGCCATTCTAACCATAGACAAAAAGAGGTACTTTTTAATTAAGCTAAATAATGGTAACAATAACCTTTGTTTTGCTGAGAGTCTCACAGGACTTACAGAAGTCAGCGATCTGATGTACACATGTTAATTGTTGCAAAAGGACTGCTTCACAAATTGGAGTGGTCTGTGTATAGGAAAGTCATATTGATTGAGATCTCCTTGCCTGAAGACCCACTGCAAGTTATATCTTAGCGGAAAAAAGGTTGGGGTACTTTTAATCCAAACAGTCACCATAAATATCCCAAGACCTCCTTTCTCCTTTCACATGATCAGAATTATCACAGGGATAGGGATGCCAGAAAGTTACTTAGGGCAGGAAATATTTGTGCTGTATTACAGGTGGTAACTGTCTATAACACCAGCTCTGCTTATCACATGACTCTACAGTTAATGTGGATGTGAAAGTAACTTGCCCAAGCTGCAGACTGATGTCTGGGAATATTTGCAGAAGAACAAGGCCCTGGCTATTAAAAAACAAACTGTTAATTTGGCTATTATTTTTTCATGAGAAATGCAAAGTTTGCATGGAAAACACCACAGAAAGACTCTAAAAGTGAAACGTGTTATGGATAGATCTGTAATCTACACAAAACCTGTGCTTCATCTCCATGTCAAAAGAAACAAGAGCCAGGGAAGTGCTGTGTTTTTGATGACATAAAGTGTATGCAGAAAAGTTGGACTTCCACCCCTTAGGACCATTTACATCATACTCAGGTCCCACACTATTCCATACAACCTCATTAACCACCTCCCCCCTCCCATTCTTTGATACTGTTCCCTTAGTCTATAGACCACCCCTGCAAAATGTCTATAAAATGCGTTCAAAATGTCTGTTGAATTCATTTAGTCTATTACTTTGGGCTCTATTTCTTGCTGCTTGTTACTGGGCAGCAGAGTCAGCTCAGATCAAGTCACTGCTTCCTGTAAGGCCTCTCCTCCATTGTCTCAGGTGGTTTCTGCTGTACTAATTCTTGTACCACACAATTCAAACCATAGTTTACAATTTAAAGGTCTGTCCATTACAATCTCCATCCCTAGTCTTTTTGGGCCAGGTTATAGTGTTTAACATTGCAATGAACTCCTCTCTTAGTCCCCAGCCTGGCTAACAACAAAGGGTTCCTGCCACAGTCCGCTGTTAGTGTAGTCCGCATCACAGTCCTGCATGGGCTGCAGGAGACAGCTGCTTTACCATGGTCTTCTTCATGGGCTGTGAGAGAATTTCTGCTGCCCCTGCTCCAGTGTGGGGCCGCACCCATGGGAGACAGTCCTTGAACTTCTCCAGTGTGGGTCCTTTCCATGGGCTCCAATTCTTCTTGAACTGCTCCAATGGGAGTCCCACATGAGGTCACAAATCCTGCCAGCAAGTCTGCTCCAATCACAGCATCTCATGGGGTACAGTCTTCTTCATTTACTTGCTCTGGCATAGGGTCCTCCATGGGCTGCAAGTGGGTCTCTGCTCCATCATGGACTCATCCATGTCATAGTCCATTCAGCTCAAGTTCACACTGGAATTCCAACCTGTCCAGTACATCAGCACAGAAACAGCAGCAACACCCTGGCCATCTGCCAAGCCCAGGCACATCACCAGGGCTGTTGTTGTGGTTTTAGTAGT
>VYZT01000965.1:940-12892 GCA_013400735.1 Pomatostomus ruficeps | reverse complement strand
AGATTATAAGTGGCAATGGGGTCTCTTTCATAAATTATCCTAAATATATAATTTTCTTTTGCTTTTTGTATAACAGTGTTTGTCAAGCTGTGAAGGCTGTACCTCACTCTTATCAAAAGTGCTGTGACATATCAGTCTTTCTCACAGTTATCTACAAAAATGCTTATCCATTTTGTTTAATTTCCCAAAAACTCGAGGCCACTCTACCATATGTTGAAGCACTCAATGATATTTTAGCAATGTTTATTGAGGAAAGATTAAGGTGCTCATCACCCGAGAAAGCCCGATTTATAAATTTCACGGGCAACTGCTGTAAATAAAACTCATTTTCAAGTGTTGGGCATTTTCAATGAAAATGGTCACCAAAAGCATGCCTTTCTCAAAGTGGTGCTTCATTGCTGATGTTAATGATTCCAAATTCTGCCATGCAGTCTCAGCCTCAGCTCTGCTGTCAGACCTAGGATATTACCCAATTTTTCTAAAATCCACTTCTTGGTTTTCATGCTTTGTATGTGGGCTTGGCTTGTGGAAAAGTTTATAGGTCCTTTTTTCAAGAAAACATGGTTTTGGTAATGCGATAGGTCCTTAACTAGATACAAATATTCAGTGCATTAAAGTAGAGGCAGTTTGCAACCTCCCACAGTGATTGGAAACCATTTGATTGTTAGTAAATGTCCTGTCTCAGAAACTACAATTGCTAAGAGTTTGAGAAGTCAATGCTGACATTTTCTGATGTAGTGATCCTATTCTTTACTGGAAAAGGACCTGGGCATCATCATATTAGTAAGTGAAATATTAATAATGTATATTCAAAAGTCAAAATAAAAGTATAATTCTCAAACCTATTATGATGTATGATGAACCAGATCCATTTTCAAAATAAGATTCTCTTTTTATTTTGACATTTATTACAAAATCTCAAATATTTTTACAAATCAAGAAACAGTATTTTTCATCTCACATTTTTATTACAAACTTGCTACATCAACCTCTCTTACCAAGGATCTGTACTATGCCTGTCATGAAAGGACCCTGTCATGGCCCTTCTTCAGGCAAAAAAAATTGTTATCCCTGCACAACAGGCTCTGACTCAGAAAACTTACAAAATTCTTATATAAAAGAGGTGCAGTGTCTTGCAGGTATAGAGCTTAGTGCGCTGTGATTTAGTAGTCTAATTCTGTAGCCTAAAGCCCTCAGCTAGGTTAGCAAAAATCAATGATCCTTGTATTTTAGGCTGCCAGTGTGTTTTAGGTAGTTCTCAAAAAAAGCCACCCAGGAATGATGTGGTGCTATAGACTGAGAGCTCACTAGTGAATGTTATAAAAGATAGATTAAAGCACTGTGCTGTGCTGAGCTGTCTTTGCTTCGGCCTCTTTCACGCCTGATTTTGCAGTTACCCAGATTTAGCTGGAAGATATTCTTTTTCTCCCTGGAACTCAGTCATTAAATAATAGCACTAAAAATCTTATGAATCAGAAGCCCCAGTTTTCAGTAGCTCTAACATTATTCCTAGACAACATGATACATACTCTCCATTATTCATTTAAAATCAGTCCAAGTGTAGCTGTAATCTCAACCATGAAGGCCTCCCTCTGCTCTGACATTTTGAAAAGAAAAGATGAATATTGAAAAGAGATCATAATATCAAAGTCTGTCTGTACAGCACATTTAGAAAAAATAACTGTAAATTTATGCAAAGACAGCAGTGTTCCTTGGAACTGTAACTTCAGCTAATATATTTCACCCAGGACACATTGCAACCCTTGAGCTAACAAACTGCAGTGTGCTCAGAGTGAGGAGCGCCTCAGTTTTTGTCCCACAAAATAACTGCAAGCGAAGACATAACAAAGGCTTGGTTTGGTTTACAGCCTGAAGGAGACTATAGTTTTTCCTGAGGCAAACAGAGATCACAATGGCCTGGGTGAACCAGAGCAATTAATAATTATCCAGCCACCTAAGACAGCCTTGCATGGATGCAGAAAGTTCTTTTCTCCTATTTCTGGTCTCTGCTTGATGCTGCGTTCTGCACTAGAAACAATATCCAATATCACAACTGGTCAAGCATTTGGCCACGTATTTGAGTAAATTTGGGAAGTACTTTTGACAGCCCTTTCTCCTAATATATTCAGTGGTTTGAACAAACCTTAAAAAAATAGGACTGAGTTTCTAGGCTAGTATGCAAGGTACATTTTTGAGTTTCAGTTGTTCTGCTGTTTCCCTTAGCCCACACTGAATGTTCCTATGACAGACCCCTAAAGATTAGGTGAATCACACGCTTGTTGTGCACTTGATGGTGATCTTTACTTTGGAAGGAAAGATGTAGATATTCCTGCTATCAGACAGAATGGATTCTGACTTTTTATTTTCTGGATAAATATCTAGGCACCAACTACTGACAAAGAGGAGAGAGTACAGCAAGGAATTTTAGTAGTTGTGGATCACTGGGAGAAGAATATCTGTTATATGCATCCTGCTGCATTTTGGCGACTACCTGCTTAGCATTGTCATGCCCAGGAGCTTCCATTCAGGCACACATATATAGGTTCACTGAGGGTAAACTGTTTCTCTCTGAAGCTGCATATGTCCATACAGACAGCCAGAATCCGAGTAAAGGTTTTGAGGATCCAAATTTTGGATTAGAGGTTGGTGTCTTACAGAGACAATAGTGACTTAGAGAGTTTGTGTCTGCTGAAGAGATGGTGTGGAACTGAACCAGTATGGTCAACTGCTTAGTTCTGGACTTAATTCATATTCCAACAGTCAGGCTGAGGTGCTTCTAGCTTGTGAGTTGCAGACTTCACTGCCCCACAATTACATTTTAGAGGTTATTCCCTCGATGGAAGAAGCAGCAGAAAAAGTTACTTCAGCAGTAGTAGATAATGGTAACCTATCAGCGGGGGTGGTTAAGAAGCAGACAGGCATCTAACTGGCCAAGAAAGCCAATCATGAACCAATTCAAACTGGAACAGAGTAGGTTTAGATTAGATATTAGGAAAAAATTCTTTACCTTGAGGGTGGTGAGACCCTGGAACAGGTTGCCAGGGAACTTGTGAATGCTCCATCCCTGGGGCTCTGAGCAACTGGTCTAGTGAAAGGTGTCCCTGCAGGAAGGTTGTAACTAGCTGATCTTCAAGGTCCCCTTCCAACCCAAACCCATCTATGATTCTAGCTACAGTAGCACTGACCTTTTTTTTTTCCAGAGTACGTCTGGAGAGATAACTCAAAGTCCTCCCATCTCTTTGACAGCACTCCATTAAAACAAAAAGATTCTTACTTAAATAGTCACTGTTGAAGGATGAAAAAGGAATGCTAATGAGGTCATTAAAAAGTAGCTGAATGCAAATCAGATTCATATAGAATCCTTAGCTTTTCAGTGGCATTAAAATGCACATATGCTAAGTGACATCTTAAGAACTCCAGAAGGGATACCAAAAGGAATAGTACCAGAGCAGAATGGGTCTAACAACTAGCAAAACCTGTGGGATAATATTTTATAGTATGGGCCAAAGGATCAGCTCTGGGACCACAATGGGTCACCTACCAGTCATGATGGACAGACTTGGAATCATCATGAACCTTGAATTCAAACTTTGCTTTACTAATTTGCATCTCTAATTTACACAATTCCATTGTGAATGCATGAAATTCTGAGCCACTGTAAAAATACAAATCTTTCACGGTGAGAGTAAGCCTTAAAGTAAGACATATCTAAGTAGAGGTTATTTTGTTTCAAAATCATGGTTAAACAAAATATTCAGTTTCTTTAGTCTCTCCTAAATTGTAGTGTAGCTTATAGAAGATAGATTTAACACCACCAGGAAAACACTGCTTTATTTCTAAAGGAGATGGCTTATCATTATAAGAGGAAAGAGCTTTCAGCATTTCTTTTTTGCTGTTATATATTCATTGTTTCACAAAATATTAAATCATATTAACTATGTTATTTAAAATGTTACATTTTCAGGACATAACTGTAGTCTGAAGTCTGTATAGTGTTCTTTTCTTCTTACAAGTGTGTGAGTCATTTATATACAGGGAAAGTATAATTAATGCCAGAGTATGCCCTAAAAAGAAGTCAGAACTTTTGCAATGCAAAATTAAGGCACAATTTTGGAGTAGGACATTACAGCTGTGTTTGTATACATGGACAGTAGAGAGGTGTGCTGCCTCTCTACTCTGGAAATGAGTTTTATGGAGGTGGGCATATAGGATGTGCTCAGAGTAGCCATTACCAATTTCTGACACTTACCACAACCTGTGTTTCATGAAAGGTTCCCTTTCTCATGCCAAGGTCCTAGTCTGCTCACACAGGACTCGTTGGATCTTGGCATCTCAGCGACTGGATCTTGGCATCTGAGTTTGCACACCAAAGGAATTCTGAGAAAAATAATTTCATTGCGTATGAACAATATTTTGAAATTTGGTTTTATTCTGACTGGGACACACACCCTCAAAGTGTGCATCCCTGCACAAAGTTCTCCACAAGAACAAAAATCCAATTTTCTTGCTGCAGAGACAGCCTTGTAGTTGGCTGCTTCACATTTAGACTGCCTCATAGCAAAGCAGAGAAACAAAGTTTTTCACTGGATTCGTGCCTCTTTTCTAGACATTTGTTCAAACCAAGCTTGTAACTGTGTGACAATTATGAGTAATTCTGATAGAAAACTGCTTTACTGACAACACCTTCAATCTTGCCTTCTTAAAGTTTGATTTTTATAGGTTGCTTTAAGTCTAGAGATCCTCCATCTTGAAATAAAATTATCACTAGGTTTGACTTCTCAGATTGGCACTCTCATCTACAGATTATTTTCTGCAATTGCCTTTTAACACTATTAAAGGCTTATTACACACTATAGTCCTTGTTGATAAAGGCAGGATAACAGACTGGAAACAAATGAAAAATACCTTGTGTTTAATCTTGGCTGAGCCACTGATACATGATACAAATCAGGTGTTGTATAGAGCAGCTGAAGGCAGTTATTTGTGATGGACACTCAAGAATGAACTAGACGGACCAAAAGGACTGGCTGGGTGGGAAATTCCTGGGTTTATGGAGTTTAAGACACCGTGCTGCCCCTAAGAGCTGAGGAGACTATGGCTCCTGGGCTTCTTTAGTTAAATTGTCTCCTTCTGGTCTAACTCCTTCCAGTGTAATTTTTTTTCTAGGTTTGCTATCTGATGCACCTGCCTGATTGCTTCCTAACCTATGTTAGGAAGAAACAGACAAAGATAGGAATTATACTACACATGTTATTTCAAACCATTTAAGAAAACTCGTTTTAATTGAAGTGAGTTAGCCATCCATCACAACAGCAACTGTAAAAGATGTCAGGGAGCAGTGAGATCTAAAGGGAAAGAAGCAAGAACTAGAAGGCAACAACCAAAAATAGAGCAGGACTGGGCAGCGTATGTTCAGATTGACCTGGGCAAGGGGGTTTGCAGCTCCATCTTCTCCTGCACAAAGAGCCACCTTGTCCAGAAAGCCTTTGGAGACAGTCATTAGCAAATATTTTTGAGCTTGGTTTCCCCAGCAGTTTGTTGTGTTTCTCTCGAAACATGAGAGAGGTGCTTTGCAAATGTTTCCCATCTCCCATGTTTTGATTATTCAGACTTCTCTGTCCCCAGTGCAAGTTTCCTCCAGGAGTATCACTGAACCCACAAAAGCATCATTTTTTATCAACAGGATATGAAATCATATGTAGTGATGAATGGGTAGAATAAAACTGGCATTCTGCTGCAGTATATTAATTTTGGCACATTTGTATTCTCTTTCCTGCCAGGTTGTGTGTAAAATATGTGCTAGGGTTTGTTTTTTTAATCTATACCCTGCTAGATTGTTCTTTTTTTCTTTCTGTGTTCACATTTATTACAGTATTTATTTATATAACACTTTTTTTCCTCTCTAAGAAACTATCCCTAGTCTCCCTTTTCAGCATCCCTCCTCCCCACTCTTTAAGCCACACAGTCAGCTTCCTGCAGACAGTAGATACTCATCTTATGGCAAGCTACAGTAGGCCTGTTCTCAGTTTTTGCATTTGTGATAGAAAGCCTCAGTCTCTGACAAATTTAATTGGCAAAAAATATCTGTAGACTCCTATAACGTTAGTAACACCTTGAAGCAGAATATTAGTTGTTAAAGTATTTATTTCTGAGGTGGTTCAATAGCACAGAAGAGAAGAATTTTTAGGAGAGCTTCTCTGCTCTTCCATCTTTTTGAAGATTGACTGTGTTGCAAACTTGAGCGTAGCTATAAAGTGAAAAAAAAGTAAGGGAAGACTTCAGTACCCAGCATTACTGACTTTAAGCCCTGAGATTTACAATGTCCTGTTGGACTCTATATTGTATTGCTTCTACCACTAGCCAGTTGCTTGGGATTGCATGGGAAACTCTTATGATATTTCTTTTAATGGGGAAGAAAAAACGCTTCTGACATTAGTTTGGAAGGTTGAATTTGGAGAATACTAACAGAATAATATTTTAAAAGGTCATCAACAGGTTATGGATGTAAATATTTGTTTGACACAAAGACGTTTAAAGGACTGTGGTGGGTTGAGCATTGCCAAGCTCCCTTTAAATCAGAGAGCTCTTAGAACACATTCACTTTTTGTCATGAAGCATGAGGAAGAAACCTTCAAGCAAGACCCAAACTGAGAAGGTGCATAGTGCTGGCCACACATGAGTATCAGTAGCTCAGGCCTGCCCCAGCAACACAGGTGTGTAGCCCAGGGCTGAGCCCAAAACAAGGAACTCTTCCTCAGGAGGTCTCATTAGCAGTTTGCTGAGTGAAAGTGGTGTGGTCTTGCTGCCTCTTGGTCTGCAGCCAGTTCAGTAAACGTCACCCTCAGGAACTCTGCGCAATCTCCTATCCCAGTGCTGGTGCACCAGAGGGAGTTTTGAGGAGGTACTGCCTAGTCTAGGAATTGCAGCAAGGCCAGTACTTAACCCACATGTTCAGTTTGCAAAACCCCAAATGCGCCTAGTAACGTGTTCAAAAAATAGTTTATGAGCCTCAAGATGACTTTTGGGCTCTTCTTTTAGCAGTTATATCAAGATTTCCTAAAATGATTAAAAAATTAAGATAGTAATTTCATCACTTTACTCTTTAATTTTTAAAGCAAAAAGTTGATACTTCTGCTTCTAATTACTGATTTATTTGTAGTGAACACTCACAGTTTTTTCCCCTCCCATATTTTTAAGTACTGTGGATAGATTATTAGTGATGAAGATAGTTGGTACACTATTAATTTTCTACAGCAGTTTTTGAGCAGATAGTACTGACAGCTCAGTTCAATTGTGAGATGTTCCCAACAGGCTGTGAGCCTTCTCAGCATAGTTTCTAACCCAGGAGCAATAACAGCATTGCCCTTGCAGCATAACTATTCCAAAGAGATCCAATATCTCTTTTCCTCTACAGCAGTTTTGAAATTGAAAGTTAATGCCTTCAAGAGAGCTTTGAAGGAGTTCACTCCAAAGTCAACATTATATAATGGAAGCCTGCCAGCTTAAAATTAATGTGAGAAAACAGGTTACTCATGAACTACCATTACGGTATACTAAAGCTGGAGAATTTATTTCTAGCTGTGTTTCAGTAAGAAAAATATGTATTGCATCATCCATCAAAGCTTGTTAACTGTATCCACTAACTTACATTCTTATCCTCAATACCACTCTTAATCAGAGTCAACCCATTTTCCATATTGGAAGACAATAAGGTAAGCAACATTGTGATATCAGTAACATTATTTTGCTTCATAAATGCAAAGATAAGTCTTCATTGGTTTTTTCGGGTTGTTGTTGTTGTTTTTAATACCACCTAGCTAACTAAAAAAATCTTTTGAACATTAATTTTATTCCAGAAAACACATGCACATATGTTTGTATAAATTCATGTGATTTTTTTATTGCATCAGAAAAAAAAACCCTGAAAGAGGAAACGTCAAATTTTAACAGTAACAGCTCCAAGCGTCTTAATTTTGGAAGGAGTAAAAAGTAAACAAAACAAAAGAGTTTGTTCTTTCTTTGTGCTGGAGGTTAAGACTGCCAAAAATGAAGAATGAGCAGGTATTCTCTGACTAATGATGAAACCAAATAAGATGAAACCTAGCATTCACAAGAAGAGTTTCTATGAAGGAACCCTCTTTTGGTTAAGTCAGTCCTGTGATGTTAACAAGCCAAGGCAGGGACACCTCTAGCTTTTCAGATGACACTGGGACTCCTGGGTTGGGCTTTGGCACAGTCTGGTGTATTCTGTCTTCAGAGGGTTAATCAGGAGGTCATTCAAGGCTGAAATACATAGGAAATGTCTACATGTAGTTCAGTCATTTACTCTGAACACAGCTACAGCTCTCACCCTAATCTCACTGAATGCATAATTCAGGTCCATGTGTGACTGAGCAGATCACAGAGTTATTGCCTCTGGAAATAGAAATGCCAACACCCACTGAAAGAAGCTGAGACTTTCCTATGGAAATTAACGAGGGGAACTTGAAAACCGAAGAAACAGCTAGAGTCTCCCAGTGTAAATATCTCATTGTATTGATGAGAAAAAAAATGTCCCAGGTGATAGAAAACCCTATCTGGAGGTCACATTGCTGTTAGAACATTACCTCACTAGTCATTTTGTGGTGGTCTCAAGGTTTGCTAAGAAAACCTGCAGAAGTGCATGCTGTTTGCATGTCACTGTAGGAGAATTGAGTTAGAGAGCTCTCCAAGGAATAAGGAGAGTTGCTCTTCCTTCTTGCTTTCAATTCCTCCTACAGGGTTTTGAACTGACCAAGGGTTTACATATATATTTTAACTAGGATAAATATACAGATCTAACAACCCACCTGCATACAGAATCACTTGAGATAGAATCTATAGCTTAATTTGCTTTGCTGATCCTGGTCTTTAAAATGTGACCCATCCTCTCTGTGTTGTGCAACAGAAATTCCTTTCTGATGCTTTCCCAAATTACTGATGGGCTCCAGTTATTAATGGTATTGTCCTTCTGCACTTCTCTGGAAATGCGATTGTGCCGAAATGGCCAGCTGAGGTTGATTCTGCATAGTATGAGATAATACATGGTGTGCCTAAAAACAGTCATTTCACCATTAGGAAACCGTATCTTAACTTAGAAGGAAAACCAGGGCATGAAGAGCTGTGGTTGGAGTGCAGTCAAGTGCATCAGGGAGATGCTAAGACCCAAGTTTTCTAAGCAGAGCTACAGTTTCAACTCAGTCTATATTGCAGGGGGGGAGGGGGGAAAGGAAAAAGATAAAACAGAAGAAAGTAAAAAAAATAACGTGCTAACTAATGCATGGATGGGTTATTCCTGTCTCTCTGAGGCACAAAAGTGAGACTGAAGGGCTTCTGCATGGAAATCTCACACTGTTGTTTTGCTTGGAAACTGTCCTTCAGATCAAATATCTACTGGCTGTTAACCAGTTGATATTTCATCTCAAGGAGTGTGTAACATAAGATCCAGTCCTCTTTTTGATGATTAATAGGCTTTCCATTTTATGGCTGTCAATATGGTATGTATACAGCAAACACATTAACAAGAACTAAAGCAGTGGAGAAATGAAAGAGAAACATGCGTGACATCTGGCTGTGTCCTGCTTATCTGTCCACATCAGGTTTTCAGTTTAGCTTTGGTACTTGAAACCTGTTGTTTTGTCAAAGGATACGCAGGATGCAGCAATATTTGAAGAATAACAGTAAACATGATTCATCCTTATGTTAAACAGAAAATTCAAAGGAAGTACTCACCTCCCTGTGAAGATTCCATATGGATGTACAGTAAATAATTTTGATATTTTCTACATGGAACCAGCTTTTCACCTCAGACAGTGTCACTACCTCCCATTTGTATGCTAATCATATTCCTCTTATTCCTGTTCTTGAGATGAAATTTCCTATTCCACTCTCCTGAAATATATCATATTAGCTACAGCTTTACCTTTGGAGGACTTGCCCTTGCATAGAACCTGATTCTGCACTGTTTTACTCTCATTTATCCATACCAAAGAACTGTACCATTGTGACACTTATAAATAAAGTTAGAATTAGCATTTTCTGTAAAACGCTCTCAAGGAAGAGAGCAAAATTAGTGCTGGCACAGGATTGAACTTGAGTGAAACAGAACGTAGAAAAGTACATTTATAATAGCAAAGTTTCAGTATCAGCAGTGTCCTGTTGTGGATATATGGTGTGACACCAGTATGGACCAGGTTTCTTGCTAATTTACTTTGCTTCTCCTATAGACTTCTAGTGCACAGAGGTCCAGCTGTTTCTACTCTGCTACAGCTGATCTACTACAGGTGCTTTAACAGAATATTTTAAAGCTGGCTTAGATGTATCAGCACAGTAGTGACTACAATACACGTATTGCTAAGGATCTAATCTTCAAAAAGAAAAATTAAGTCTGTCGTGCAGATTATTGATCCTGAAGGCTGCAGAAAGGGTGGACAGTTTCCCTTCCCTGAGTGTTAGCACTTCCAACCTTAGAGATATCAGTAAGTGTGTGAATAATTTCTAACCTTGTCACTTGAAGTTAACTGGCATTAAGATTGACAGCTAATTTTAGCACATCTTGATGACTAGTTCTATGATATTCCTTTCACTGATATGCATCTATTTGAGTTTCTATTGGCTACATTCAATATCATATTGATTACTAGAAATTTCACACCTTCTTTCCCAATAAATAAATAAATAAATAAATAAGCAAATAAATAAATAAATATGATAAATATACAGCTGACAACAGGCTATAAAGAAATACCAAAATGATATATTGTTCCTGAGTCAAACTTAGGGACTACTGTGAAATGTATTGCAAAGGCTGAACCCTCTGATGGATAGTATCACTAAACAATTTGTACAGAAATCTGTGCCTTAAGGAAGGCTGGAGGAATAGTAGAATCAGCATGAAAGTTCATTTTGTATACTTCTCACCTTGAAAATAAACTCTGTCTCAGGCCAGTTTCACACCCTGTAAAAGCTGGTTTGGAGGGGGCAATACTCTTGGCCTCTGTCTCATGTCACCTCTTCCCTCACTGCTGCCAGCGCAGGGCATGCTGACACTGAAACCCAAAGGTGTGACTGTCACTCTGCAGCTGTACGCTGGGTAGCTGTCAGCTACTCCAGGCTGGTACCTGTGCAGCTGCTGACAGCACAGAGTTCAACACAGAGCGTGCAAAACCTGCCAGTGACACTGGGTAAATATTTAGGGCAGGTGTAGATGGACATGTTGAGATGCACTGAACTCCTCTGGCTGTAAAAGAAGCAAGCTTTAAACTGAAAGCTGGATGGCTGTGTCAGTCATGTACAGGACAACCTTAGCACAGGATTTATCCTGCACATACCCTTTTGGAGCTCCAGAAATCTGGTAACAGTGGGAGAGAAATCTATGTCAGTTACATATGCCAAGCAAATGCAAGGAATGTGGTTATTGAAATAAACCCTCTAGATTTTAAGAAGCCTGTATCAATGTGCTGAGTGATTTCCAGAGTTATGTACCTAGCAGTGGTTTTGCAGCATCAGCTGGGGGCTGTGGCAAGGATTGCTCACTTACTGCAGAAGAAGTTTGCTAAAGAACTGAACCTCTGCTGCTGAAGAGAGTACAAATTCAAGAAGTGTTTGAAAGAAATGGCATTTGGTCTGTGCTGACATAGCTTTCAGAGTGAAGGGTGTACAACCCCTTTAATATAGATAGCAGTCACTGTTTCTTGTTGTATTTGTTTTTCTCATTCTGGCTCCAATGTATTTAAGTTAAGTTTCAACCTGCACGACAATGTTAAAGCTCACCTTGAAAAAATGAAAATCTGCCTGAAAGTAGCAAGAACACAGAAACAAGAAAAATCAAGTGCAATTCTAAGGCAGAAAAAAGTGAAAAATTGAAAAGGAAGACAGAGGAAGGAAGGAAGGAAGGAAGGAAGGAAGGAAGGAAGGAAGGAAGGAAGGAAGGAA
>VYZT01000954.1:36400-48322 GCA_013400735.1 Pomatostomus ruficeps | reverse complement strand
CAAAGGTTCCCTCTACACACCACCCCACCAACGCCACATGGAGTAAACAGATTGCCCTCATCACACAGTGCATTCTTATTGGAAACCCAAATTGCCCTGGGATCTTGGAAATAATTACAAATTGGCCTGAAGGTGAAAACTTTGGTCTCACTGATGAAGAGGAGCAAGTACAGGTANCAAATTGGCCTGAAGGTGAAAACTTTGGTCTCACTGATGAAGAGGAGCAAGTACAGGTAACCCGTGCTGAGGAAGCTCCACTGTACAACCAACTGCCACACGAAGAAACATGCTACACTCTTTTCACTGATGGTTCCTGTCACATCATAGAGAGGAACCGAAAATGGAAAGCAGCTGTATGGAGCCCCACACGACAGGTTGCAGAAGCTACTGAAGGAGAAGGTAGATGGAGCCGTCTTGCTAAACTCAAAGCTGTCCAGTTGGCCCTGGACATTGCTGGAAGAGAAAAGTGGCCAAAACTCCAACTTTACGCTGATTCATGGATGGTAGCCAATGCTCTGTGGGAGTGGCTGGAAAGGTGGAAAAAGGCCAGCTGGCAGCATAGGGGAAAACCAGTCTGGGCTGCTGAAGAATGGCAAGACATTGCTACTCGGGTAGAAAAGCTACTTGTGAAGGTCTGCCTTGTAGATGCCCATGTGCCCAAGAGTCAGGCTAATGAGGAGCACTGAAACAATGAGCAGGTAGATCAGGCTGCAAAGATAGAGGTTCACAGGTAGACATGGATTGGCAACACAAGGGAGAGTTGTTCCTAACTCGATGGGTCCATCATGCCTCAGGTCATCAGGGCAGAGATGCCACCTATAAGTGGGCACAAGACTGAGGGGTGGATTTAACCACGGACAGTATATCCCAGGTTATCCATGATTGTGAAATGTCCACTGCGATCAAGCAGGCCAAGTGGGTGAAACCCCTATGGTATAGTGGGCAGCGGTCCAAATACAAGTATGGGGAGGCCTGGCAGATTGACTACATCACACTGCCTCAAACCCACCAAGGCAAGCGCTCCGTGCTCACAATGGTGGAAGCCACCACTGGATGGCTGGAGACCTACCCTGTGCCTCACGCTACTGCCTGGAACATCATGCTGGGCCTTGAAAAGCAGGTCCTTTGGAGGCATGGTACCCCTGAGAGGACTGAGTCCAATAACAGAACTCATTTCAAGAACAGCCTTATAAATACCTGGGCTAGGGAACGTGGCATTGAGTGGGTGTACCACATTCCTTATCAGCTGCACCAGCTGCCAGGAAAGTTGAGTGGTGCAATGGAGTGCTAAAAACCACCTTGAAGGCACTGGGCATGGGGACTTTTAAAAACTGGGAGCAGCATCTATCAAAGGCCACCTGGTTAGTTAACACCTGAGGCTTCACCAACCAAGCTGACCGTGCCCATCTGAAGCCCTGCGTACAACAGATGGAGACAAGGTTCTGGTGATGCATATGAAAAGTATGCCAGGAAAGACTGTTTGGATTATTTCCACCTTGAGCAAAGACAAACCTATCTGTGCGGTTGTCTTTGCTCAGGGACCAGGTTGCACCTGGTGGGTGATGCAGAAGGACGTATACTTCAAGGGGACCTTGTTTTGGGGTGAACCACCTGTCACACTTGTGCCTGTATCTGGATCTAGATGTGTATACGTATGTAATTAGGGTAATGCATGTATGTATATAGTTTAAAAGTTTAAGTTTGATGTAACATGTTGGTATGGGAAAAAATTTGGGGTGGATAATGTTGGAAATTAGGATTTTTCCTTTTTTTTTCTTCTTTCTCTCAGGGAATTTTGTCTCTTTTTTGCATAAGAGATTATAACAACCAGTACTTAAGAGAGACAAAAGAAGTGGCCAAGTTGGGGGAAAGGGGTGCATCTGGTTGCAGCCTCTAAGACAGGGGCTTTTCTCTTGGGAAGGGTAGAGGTGTCTTCCTTGGCAGACATGTCCTTAGGACATATGGTTGTGGCAGTGGCCCAGCCCATCTTCTCCATGAGGATTAACGAGGATATTAAATGGATAGATTTTCCCCCTCAGGATAGTGACCATGAGGGGCAGGGTGACGGCGAGGCTGAGGAATTTCCCGCTGTTTGAGCCATCAGTCAAAATCTCCATTTCCTCCCCCATCCCCTCAGAAATGTTAAATATTCATTAAGGTCTAGAAGATTCTGCTGTCTTTGTACCTCTATTGGTCGGTTTAAATGTATTCCTCCCACTGTTTATGCTCATTGGATATCTGTTATTATGTATTGTTTCCCCATTGGTTTGGTTGTTGGTCCTCCCCTTGGACCGCCCCTT
Source organism: Pomatostomus ruficeps (assembly GCA_013400735.1). NCBI lineage: Eukaryota > Metazoa > Chordata > Aves > Passeriformes > Timaliidae > Pomatostomus > Pomatostomus ruficeps. Next base: position 46,022 of record VYZT01000954.1, on the reverse strand, counting down.
TTTTCACTTCCCTTAAAACCTCTGTGCAACGATCCCTCTCTGCTCTTAGTAGCCTGGCATTCCTGTTGGTATGTTTTCCTGTCCCCCAAAGCAGGGAATAAACACTGGAATTGCTGCTACTAAGAATCCTTCCTGCTCCTTTGTTCCTGTGCCGCTACGTTGTAACACCGATCTGCAGCTGACAGCCCTGATGCTGACTGTGTGAGGGCTTTAAGCAGACCAGAGGCTGCATTGATCTCAGCATAGCCGGTCCAGCAAAGCCAAGCGCGATCGTCGCTCGCAGGTGACATGGTTAGCTTTTAGCTTAAATTAAAATGGAAAAGAAGTGAAAAAATCAGTACAGCATAAGAAGAACTTGGCATTGTCTTTTAATGGTAATGGTAAAACAATCTGTGGAAGTGATATGTAGAGTATACAATGTGAATTTCAAAATAGGTGAAAGTTTTGTGATAGCACTTTTTGAGGAACCACCTCATCTTGCAGTTAATTTCTGTCTCGAGAAAGGAAATCTCAGGTATAGGAAACTAATATTTTAATCTGATTACTCTCAGAAAGTGGATGATTCAAATCATGACAAAGCCTAAGCAATGGGAACAGAAGGTGGCAGGGGTGGAATATTAAGGAAATTGTGGAGCAGACAATGCTTCAGTCTTATGGTATCAAAAAAAGAGCTCCTTATTTCTCAGAAGCACAGGCAAATTTAGCTCTTGGTCTTCTGAAGGAAATGACCAGGACTGAGGAACAAGAGGAGATGTGTGGACAGTAAGGCAGCACCCTCTGCTTTCGTGGGAGTAGCAGGAGGATGGTGCTGCTGCCTGGCCCCCTATCCTGCCTGCCCTGTCCTCTGCTGTGGCACCAGAAGGAGCTGTCAGTGTGTCTCTGGGGTGAGCAAAATAGAGAGATGTTCCACAGCCATGCCTTGGAAATTTTGACACCAATGATGGCCTGCCACCCCAAAAGATACTTGGGAGATTTTTGCCCAAGCCCAATCTGGATGGTGCTGTGAGCACCGCTGGATACCAGAATGAAACAGAGAGCCTGGAAGCTAGATCTGTGGGCCAAAGTAGTAGCCAAAGGTAAAAGAAATGAAAGCAAATTCAGATCTTTGAGAGGGGAAGCAACAATCTCTGAACAGGAATTTAGCAATTCAGACTCATTTGGAAAGCAGTGGAAGAGATGCACATACAAAAACAGACACCAGACACCAGTTATTTCACCAAAGCGAAATAACTCTGCATCAGATCAAGGTATAAGAACATAGAGAAATACAGAATAATATATTCAGCAGGGGTGTTTGGGGGAGAATTATAGAAATCATCAAGGGATGCTGAGACTAGTCTAAGGATTAAAACAATGAAGCAAACTCCATGAAAGAATTTATAGAGCTGCAGTTCCACCGCTAACTTCCAGTAGGCACACTTTGATCAGTCATGTAAGAATCACGTAAGAATTAAAAGTGGTAATGAAAAAGGGGAAGGTTCAAGGTTGCCAATATGTCAAAGTAGCAGAGCAGAGACAGGAGGAAAATGTATGTTCCCTACATCTCTCACAAGCAAAGGCAGTTCTCACTGATATCTAGGGGAGTAGCTTGCACATATCTGAAAGCAGACTGTGCCCAGGAGTCATCCTCTGAGACTGTCACCTAAGCACCTTTCAAAGTATTAAATACACATGCTAAAATGTATCCCTAGCTGCATGAAGCCGCTTAGCAAGAACCAAGTGACAGACCCTGGGAATGCTTTGCAAGATCAAAATCTAGAGTGCTATCTCTACATTTTTTCCCATTTGGAGATTAATCCAACAGTGAAAATTGTAGTGGTGAAGCAGCCACCGAGGCTGATCCCCACGGCAGCCAGAGGGGGAGAGTGAAAGTGATGCTGGAGAAATCCCCTATCTCCCCTAGTTTTCCTGCCTTTGGTTGCTGTCAGTCAAGTTATGGGTTACACTCCTTTCCCCTCAAGTTTAGTTACATATTCATAAAGTCCGTTTAATATTCATATGTTACTAGAAAGTTCTGTCTTTCTGTCGTTCTCATTGGTTGACGTTAATGTACTCATTCCCAGTTCAAAATTATTGGCCCCCTGTCCTACGTGTATGTTCCCCATTGGTTTATTCCCCGGGTCCCCGCCTCTACCCAAACCACACCTGCTTCCCTTATAAGCCTATGTAAGGGCTGCTTCGGGGCTCTCTCTCCCCGGCAGCCGGAGCCCGCCTCCCAAGCTCCGCATTCAGGCACATTGTATTCCCTGCGCGGCAGGTTACAATAAACTGAGTGATCGCTACCAGAGAGGGTCCCTCCGCCTCTTCTCTTCTGCCGGTTTGCTACAGTTTAACCGACGGCTGCTGCTCCCTTGCAGGGACAGACAGTGCCGCTGCGTTCTAAAGCCAGCCGGAGTGCCAGGCCTGAGAGGTCAGGCACGGGCAGCGCCGGAGCGTCCGAGCGCTTTTTGCTGTCGCCTCTGCGGTCCGGTAGAATAGCTGTCTGTGGCAACCGCAGTGCCACGACAGAAAATCACTTCCAAAACACTTAAATTTGGAGAATTGAGTTCTCAGGTCTATATTAATAATAAGTATCTCCCTGAGCAACCCAAATTAACATTGCCTGGTTTTCTGTGGAGTATGCTCAGATTGCCTCTGTGTGGTTCCCAATATCTAATAAGGCATGAGATGTCATGGAAGTTTTCCCCCTAAGCAGAAGCATTAGGATCACCCCTTTCCACTCACTACCAACAACTGTGTAGGAAAGTATTAAAGACCTCCATCCCTGTGCCCATCCCTACAACTGCATGATTCTAGGAATACAGTCTGAAACATTTCTTGGCCATGTTTTAGACATCACAGTCCCGTGTACTGTCAATGGCTTTCCAGTGGACATCTTGCAGTGGTCCTACATTAAGTCATCACAAGTTCAGACCTGCTGCTATTTTAAGAGTTTAAGCACTAAATGTTTAAAAAATCAAATTTTAAGTGCGATGACCTAGGAATCATTCCAGGATACCAAGAAAAAGAAACTAATTCAGAGAAATCTTCAATTTCAGTACAGAATTTACAGGACTGTTACTTCTTTTTGGTTTTTGATATGTTCATATCTTTCTCTGGTTTAGTTGTATAAGTGTTTTCATTGATTTCTTTTTCATTTTCAGCACAAACTGAACACAGTTAATCAGTATATACAAAATGCATCTTGCAACATTGCCAGTAGCCTAACATAAGTGGATTCAATTGCTGAATTGTCATAAGATTAGACCTAAGCCACAGTATAAGCTTCATTGATCCCAGCACAGCAAGATATCCATTCAATAATATGTGTTTTAGCAAGGTTTTCCACTTGTAAAGACTTCCTGCAAATTAGCGTTCATCCAATATGTGCTATAAACATGGTGGATCAAATCTTGTATCAGTTTAAAGAACACCCCACTCTTTAGGAAGGAAGCAGGGTACTTGAGTGTGTTGTGTGAGCAGAGACACACAGGGAGTGAAGTTCACTGTCAGAAGAGGCTCATCTGTGGAGTTTGTGGATAATGGACACTGGGCTTCCTAACAAGCTCTGGCAAGTCAGGGGATGAAAGAACGGGTGATGTGCTGGTGTTCATAAAGCTGTAGGTTCAGTAAAGCTGTTGTTGCTACCAGTTGAGTGGCTCTTACATGGAAGTACTTGCAGGGGAGAGGTCACAAAGAGCTGCCTGGCCCTAGTCACTGTGTAGTTCTACCCCTGTGGTACCTGAGAATCCCTGAGTGCTGTGCGTTCCTTCACACTGCCCTGCAGTGGGACACTGTTGCTGCCACGCTGTGCACAGGGGAGCTCTGGGAAAGGACAGTTCCTGCCCTCACAGCCTTCCCTGTGGCTCTGGCTGTCTGTCCTCACGGCCTTGGTCCCCAGCTGTTGACAAGAACATGAGTTTTCAGTGGGAAACAGGGTCTAATACCACAAGAGATAAATAACGTGGGATTCCAGATTGCTCTGGGGTGAGGGAAACAGGGCTATGGGACACCAAGCAGAGCTGCCAATATCACTGACACTTACTGTGAATATTAAGGGCCCACAAAGACTTCAGCATTGGCACTGGCTGATTCTCTCCGGGCTAGAGCAGAGACAGGTGCCAATATGTGATCAATTCAGAACAGACCCCTCGTGACATTAGAAGTTGTTGGGTACCTCCACACAGGGATCTCTCTGTCAGCAAGACAGGCAAAAACCCCAAATGGCAGAGGTGATCTAAATGCATTCAAGGGCTTGTATTGCTGCTTACAATGTCCATCATCTGGCACAAGTCATCAAATGATGTGGTTGTGATTAGACCACAAATGAAGTGGGGATGCTGATACCAAAGGAAGAATCTGAATAGCAGATAAAGTTTCAAAATCAAATATCTCTATCAGGAAGATAGTGATTTAATAGTACCTAAGGCTGCTTTTTCATTAGAAGGTTTTCTTTCTTTGGGTTTTTCTCAAAGCACAACTCTTATTTGATTCCAAATGCCTAAATGTAGAAATTTTTTTCAGTCCTTCATCTTAAACCCTTAAATGCACAGCATGCAGACTTTGGTATCAGAGAGGACTGACAGCATAATGACTTTTTAAGTATTTGAAGCTTAAAATTACGAGTGTAGTCTTATTCACTGGATGTTGCTCTTGAGAATAAACTTGGGTACTGGTAAACACGTTCCTGAACACAGCCTCAGCTGCACAAATACCTTGTCATCTTTCTATGCAAATTAAGAAAGCCGTTTATTATATAAATGTCCCCTTTTTTTTTTTCAATTGGGAACTTACTGCATATATATACTTAATTCTTGGTGTTGCTTGAGGAATGAGTCATGCTTGTTTCCACTGAGAATTTCCCCAAACTTCTTTAGTTCCATGTAGGGAGCTGTATTGTTTTGCTTAATTACATAAAGATTTCAGATCACTAAGATTTTACGTTATTAACACAAACATCAAATGATTTAAGCGAGTTCCTAGAATACCTAAGTGAAAAAATCAAAACAAGTGCCTTAGAGGAACTGCTTCTTAAGTTTTGAAGGAGTGGGGAAATGAAAAAGAAATAAGTTAATCAAGTATTTTTCTCACGGGAAAACTAATAAAAAGAAAGACACAGATATCTTCCTTTCAAGGTGAAGCCTCCTGTGGCTAATCTTTCACCTTTTTTACTTAGCCTAAAACCCCACCCTACAAAAACTTAAACAGATCTTTAAATTTATGATCTTGAGAAGTCTACCCACATGAGCTTTTGCAGAATCAAGACCTGAGAGAATAATTTCTGTCCATAAAGCACTTTTAAAGTTTTATGTGCCAAATTTTGAGAACAATCTCTTTTCACCCACCCACTCTGACCTTATTTACTCAGCAGGCACTATTTCTAGAGCTGCCAGAAACCTCAGTGTGGCCATATATTTTGCTGTCAACTCTTGAGGAGATGAGGCTAGTGTTTTCAAATGCTTTAGGCACTTAGGCAGCTGCTTGAATGGTTCCTTACAGACGTGCTGGGTTTGGGGTTTTTCAGTGAATGCAGATTCAGGGAAGCCCTGCACAGGTCTATTAATTCCATGATTATAGTCCTGGGACAGATTTCCTTTGAATTCAAAGTATGGCTTGCCAAGAGTCAAAGTGGGAAAAATGGCCTTAGATAAACTTTAGTAGAGCAGAAACATATGAAGAGCTCATCAGAGGGTGTCTGGTTCCCCCTCCCTGTCCTCTCTCCAGGAGAACCAGGTGGCTTTTGTCACAGTGAAAATCAATCACACTGTTCCCTGCTCCCACCTAGTCACTGTGTGTGAAACAAACCCTATTTCTAGGGTTTAAGTAGGATAATGAGGGAAAATGTAGTTTGCTTCAGCCTATGGATAATACACAAGGTAATAATCTAGAGCAAGAGCTAGATTTAAGGAAAAGATCCTAAATATGTGTTTGTCCAAAATTCCCTACTTTTTCTAGGGGTTCCAAGTGTGTGAGACAAGTCACTGGCCTCACACCTCCCTAAGCTCTACTATAAGATTTGAAAGGTGTCAATTAATCATAGACTCATAGAATATCCTGAGTTGCAAGGGACCTACAAGGATCATCAAAGTACAACTCCTGGCCCTGCACAGGACACCCCAACAGTCCCGCCATGGGCCTGAGAGCACTGTCTGAGTGCTCCATGAGCTCTGGCAGGATTTGTGCTGTGACCCCTGTCCTGGGGAGCCTGTTTCAGTGCCTGACAACTCCATGGGTGAAAAATCTTTGCCTAGTATCTAACCTAAACCTTCCTTGACACAGCTTCATACACTTTGAAGCTTTGTCTTCAATACTTTGTGCTTTGCTATTCCGTAGCTTGAGTTTCACACCAGAAAAGTTTCTTAAATAGCATTTCGCACTTTATGGTCAAAAACAGTAAGAAGTGAGTAACTCCATAATTGGTAATGGAGTTTACAGGAATGTTCCTTCATCCGTGATTGCTTTCTTCTCTTCTTCTCCTGAAAGATGCATTAACTGCACAAACTGGTGGATTAATAAGACTGACAGTATTTGATTTGAAATTCAGACTGGTAGCTAGTTATTAAAGATAATAGCTTGTCTGAGGTTCTTAATATAAGAAAACTTTCCTTAAAACTAACTTTGATAAGCATAATAGTTTCCTTTGCCTTCTAAATTCAGGGGCTCTACATTGTCTTCAATGGTAATTCACTTCAAACAGGACACTATCCAAGCCTGTGGTAAAATGAAGCATCACACTAGTAACATTCAGCTCTTTAAGTTTCCTTTATATTTATCACAAATGCCAAATTAAAAACTAAATTTTGAGCATACAGTCTGTGGGATTATTCCTACATGTAGTGACTATGGGACTTAGCACAATTTTGGGACATACTGACAATTACCATGATATATCTATGACACAAAGTATTTTGGAAACATCCTTTGTAGACCCTGATGGGGTCACTGGATGCAGCCTGGAAAGGGATATCTTGTGAGAATTCACTGAATTGCTGAAGCACAGGTTAGGAAATCCACAGAGTGCTGCATGGGGCACAGCACAAAACATAGGATAGACTACAACCGGCTCCTGTTTTACAGATCAATCCTAACTGTACTGTGAAATTTTACAAGGCTCAGGCAGACCCTCTGCAGTGCCCATCCATCCAAATTCATACTTTGGCAATGTAGATACTCAATCTAGTTTCAGCGAGCTGAAATAGCTGCAAGAAAACACAGAACGTGGTTAATTGAGTCAAACCATTCATATGTTACAAGTAAAATTTTCTCCCATTGGTTTATCCCACAGAAAGTGGGAATGTTTGGCTTACAGCTAAAAGCTAAAAAGAGAAGCACAGAGGATTGGACAAGCTCAGTTTCAAATTCCTGGCTATCTAATTCACCAGCCTCAATTAATTTAAATATTTTAAAACCTGATTTTAAAGTAATATAAAATATTTAGAGATTGTAATTATGAATGACAGAGTTGGTTAGTTCAGACAAAAGTACCAACAGACTGAATTGGGGAGCAAACACCTCCTCTGGGGGTGTATAGCTTGATATAATATTGATATTGAAAACCCAGAAGCCTTTCCTTTGCAACTCCTGGGAACAGACTATTTCCCAGGTGTATACCACTATAGGGATTGGGCATTCCTTTAATGTGCAAGCAGCTCAGCAGAAGGTGCTGTTCTAGAAATCTCAGTGCAGTTACAATCCCTCTGCCCAGCACAACAAAATGAGCCGTTCTGGGAGGACTCGCAGCTACTGCGTCCCTCCAGCCCAGTCCCTGAGACAGCTTGCTGTTCCCATGTGGAGCCATCGGCACCGAGCTGCTGAGGGGCTTGGAGTGGAGATGGAAGGAGTGGCTAGTGCTGCCCTGATGTCATAGTGCACTTCTCTGAGCCTCAGCATGGGTAGGATTGGGAGGGTTCTTTCTTAGTTAAGGCATTTACACCAAGAAGAAAAATAGGACAATATTGGTCTCTTCACCCCTCAGTTGTGAAATACAGATATTTTCAAACACGGAGTTAATCTGTAGGAACCACTGTTTGCAACTTGTCCAAAGAAAATCTACACCTCCCTTGGTGTAATTGAGCAAGAAATATATGGTGTGGGCTCTGACTTTGATGTCTTTCTGGATGGAACTTAAAATCTATGATGGCTTAGAAGCAAACATCAACACCGTGAGTTTTCAAAATGACAAAGCATCATTCAAAAAAGCAGAGATCAAACTCCAAACATCATCAGATACCTCTGATAACTCACTTGTGAAATGGACATCTGCTGGAGGCCCAACAATTCAAACCTCTGCAGAAAGCTTGTGCCATAAAGGTGGGAGCAGAGGACAAAGTCTCATCAGCAACAAGAAATAGCTGTCCAAATATTACATGACAAGCACCCTTGTAAGAACATGGAAAAGAGGAATGGCTCTAGTGGAGATAAAAATAATGCAAGCTGCTCACATATAGGCTGTGTGAGCTGAGAGAGGCTGTCGTTCTAGGCAAAACAGAAGTTACTTGCAAAAGCGCAGAGGACTATGGATTATAAAATAAGTGTTGAAAAGCAGGTACTCCATAAATATGGTAAGAGTAGTTTATCTGGAAGAGGATTCAAAGACCAAAGAGAATTTCACATGCTTAGATGAATGTATTCCTGAAATTCTGCTACTCAGCTGTGGCTTCCCTCAGTGCAAAAATTGAAAGCAGAGACTTGATTTATTTATCAATGAATCCACAGTATAATTGAACATACAGAAAAAAAAATAGTGCCTGAGGATAGTTAAAGAAATATTAAACTACCCCCCAGTGTTTGCTGAATCTGCCACTTTTGTCCCAGCAAATATGACTGTGTTGGGACCACCGGTGTGTGGGGAATGAGCTTTCTCAATGCGGGGGAGGAATCTGCATGAACCACTCTCTGGCTTTCCTCTGTTGCTGCCTTTACAAACCCCCTGGGCTCCATTCTGGAGATCCTCTGCCTCAATCCACAGGCTGTGTGGTGCTGGAGAAGAACATGGAAATACTGGCCATGGTGTTCAGAGAGACCACTTGGTGTGCTCCTTTCAGCTCCAAATGAGTTGTTACTCACGCATCTCTCCCTCCACTCTGCAAAAGCAAGGAGAAGGAAAAGCCAGAACCACAGCTCCCCCTCTCTTCCAGGAGGTATGATAGGATGGGTAGCAGAATAGTTATTGCTATTTCCCAGTTCTGCCTTCCCCACCTTCAGCATCCTCCTTCTTTGTTTAAGTCCTGCACTTCTGTTAAAACAGAGCTGGATCTGGAATAATCAGAATCAGCAAAACGAGACTGCCTTGTTTTACTCACCTCTGATCTTTGCAATGCCAAGATCCACCTTTTCAAGAGTCTTTTTGGGTTTTTTTGTGGATTGGTTGCATGTTTGTTTTTTATTAAAATTTATGTGTGAGTGCAACAAAATTGCAACTACAGCATTTCAGGAACTGAGGAAAGTAGGGCTGACAAGGAGCTTAGAGGATGTTTGATGTTTGGTGTAGTCCACCACTGCTGAGGAATGTGCATCAAATATACCTAACAAGGTTAACAGTTTTTTATCTAATACGGTGTCAGGGTTTGGGATACTTTTTTTTGTGTTTGTCTCTCTGTCTTGGAATTTTTCCCCATTCAAGTTGCTGGGGGCTATAATGGGC
>VYZT01000954.1:22297-36077 GCA_013400735.1 Pomatostomus ruficeps | reverse complement strand
TTTTGTCTGTCCCACTATATATATATATATATATATATACATATATATATAAATATATATAAAATATATTAGTAAAGGACTGTTATTCCTCTTTTCTCATACCATTGCCTGAAAGCTCCTTGATTCCAAACTTTTGCCAATTCGGAGGGAAGGGGGTTGCATTCTCCTATTCTAAAGGAGGCTTCTGCCTTCTTTAGCAAATACCTGTCTTTGAAACCAGGACATACGGTTTTTAAGACCCCAAGTAATAGAAATTCTACAGACACTCTAAGCAGCCTGTTCCAGTGTTTACCTAGGTTTATAGTTAGAGAGATAACCTAAATCTCCTTTCTTGGAAATTAAAGCAATATTTCCTGCCCTAACCTCAGAGGATAATGGAACACTATCTCCTTTTAGTAGCCTCTTACACACTGGAAGTCTGTTATCATACCCTCCTCAATTGTGTATAGGAAACAAACTCAGTTTCTCCAAACTTTTCTCATCGTTTATAGGTTTCTATTTATTCCTGTTCCTGTCCAGTGGGACTGAACCTTTTATTTAAAAATATGGTACTTAAACCATATTCTGGGTAAACTGGTCAACCTCTAATAGTTCTGAGCACAGCAGAGTGATGATGTTTGACATGTTACAAGCAGTCCTACTTTTAGTACATTTTACAAGATTTGCTTTCTTATGAATACATCTCAATTCTCATTTACTGTGGATGTTATCACCTTCAGATCTTCCAGGCTTCTCCTGCCTTTTTGGTGTGTGGAGATTTGGCTTCTCCTGCGTATATATAACTCTTTATTTCACTTGAGTGAATGTGACCTTGTTAAATCAGAATAATCTTCCTGGTTTACCAAGAGCACTAGTTCTAATTGTGGTGCTCTAGTATTTCCAGTTCCTTCCAAAATGCTGTCATTTACAAATGTTATAATATCTAATTTATTCTTTCCAGTTATAATGTGCTTAAAGTTAGGCTAAGAAATACATGCTTTCTTGAGTGTTCCTTTTTCCATTTTCTTGAAAGCAGGTACTATATTTGCCCTCCTCTGGTTTTCTGGGACTTGATCTATCCTCCACAGGTTCTGAGAGATTATAACTAATAATTATGAAATTGCACTGGTTAATTCCTTAACTGCTTTAGGGCAACAGGTCTTGCTGTCTACAATACATGCAACTTAACTAAATCTTCTCTAATTCTTTCTCTATTCTAGTTCACACTCCATTGCCCTGTTAAAACAAAACGATCAAGTTACAATTAACCTTTTTTGAGGAAAGAACCAAAGATAGCATTTCCTGAGTGAACAAAATTGCCCCTGCACCCTCTTGGCTACCTTTTGCCTTCAAATAAAATCCCACAAAGCTTTTGAGAGGGAGAATTAGCAAAAAGTAAAGTGAGAAAATAGCAAAAGCTTTTATGGCAACTTGAACTCTTCCCTGTTCATCTCTTTGTGTTGTCTGCTAGACTTTCCTCTTTGTTCTAATTAATTGGCAAACTACTGCTAAAGTCATTCATTTCTCAAACTTATTTATTTTGCCTCACAACATTTATTTGCACAGCACTACTGTAGTGTACAAAAATTACTCCTTAAGGGAGTTCAGAACACTCTTGCACAGCATGCAATTCTGTTCAGTCCAAAGAATACAATACACCATATACTGAGTCTGTAACTTAAGTTAATCTTATTTGGTTTTACTCTGCTTGATTACCCTTTATGTGCTTTCTTAGTCATGTGATTTTTACCTTTTATTTTGGCTATTTTAATTACTTGCTTCCACAATACATTTACAAAGATATTCTGCAGATCTTTTCAAAGCAGTTTGCATTAACTACCTGGAATAGATTTGCTTTTGCAATAACAAAATTAAAAGAATACAGTATTTTTTGATCTGAAGTATGTATTTAAATAAAAATGAGTCAAAACTTGTAACTCCATACTTTAAAATTTGGGATATCAGATAAAATGTTGGCATTGTTTCAGCATGTCTGGATGTGAACATACCCCATGTGAAGGTCTGTTTTAGAGGCTATCTGGGCTGCAGCCACACAAAGCACAGCAGGAAGATACATCTATATATTCCTGGAGAACAAATACAAATGACTATTGGCAGTGCTGATCTGAACCTCCACCTAGATTTGATCTTCAGGGCTGGTTTACAGACATAACAGGAAATAAACCTACAGAACTTTAATGGGAGTAAGCATCATCTGCAGTACGACTGAAATCTATAACCTTGGCAGAAGCAGAGGACTTCAGTATTGAGCCATCCAGACCTGGTGCAGCCTGTCTTGGGCACTGTCGGAGCAGCACCTAGCCCAGTCTGTCCGGGGCAGGGGGAAATAACAATGAACTCGGCCCGGGCTGGTTTAGGCAGCTTGCAGAGCCTCCATCAGATTCTGGCATTCAGGTCAGCTGCTGCCAATGCCAAAGCAGCCGGGATAAGCTGTGGTAATGTGTGTGCTCCCAGGGCAGGCCCAGCCCAAGGCAGGAGGCTCAGGTGAAGCCGCGGAGCACAGCCCGGCACAGGCTGAAGAGCCGCACCTGGGGCTGCCCTGCGAGCTGCCCCAGCCCTTCGGCAGGACCTTCAACCTCCAGCTGACACAGAGCCAACCACAAGGAGTCTGGCGGGAGTGCAGCTATTGGGAATGTCATCCAGACTCTTGCTGGCCAAAGGAATACACCTTCTGTACTCTGACTTGCTGGTTGTTTCCCTGAGGACAGCGAGTGTCTGCAGAGTCACAAGGGGAAAAGAGATGAAGCTGTGTTTTGGATCTTATCATTATTATTTCAGTGACCGGTTAAGCCACAGTCTGTCAGTGATAGATGGAGGTAACACCTGCCTGATCTGAAAACAGGACCCTCAGTGACTTTCCCATGCACTGCAGATAAGCAGTATCTTGCTTGGTCATAGATGCCCGTGTTAACACTGCTATTGCTGCCAGTGTCTAAGAGGGCAGCTGCCTCCATCTGCATATCCAACAGATGCACAGATGCCACTGGTACCTCTGCTTGCTAGATGAAGCCAGCCAGTAATATCAGCAGACCCCAAGCTAGCTTTATTTAACCAGCATGGGCACTGGTGACATGTGAGCACATGCAGAGCTGCTCACACCCACAGTGACAGTGACACTGTCAAATGCTCAGTTAAGGGTGGGGATAGCTGCTGCCAAATATTTCACATGCAGAAAGAAAGCCAAGTTATTTATCTCATTTTTTTTTTTTTGCAGTAATAAGGGACTGTTGAACAGCATGTAAGTGCACTACAGTAAAATCGATAGAGAATATTAACAGCAGAAATAAAGATCAGCCAACCTAAGGAAACTACTAACTTGAATGAAAGTATCTAAGAGGAGGGCACACTGAACAGCTCAGGAAAACCAACCCACCAAAAGAAAAGAGAATGATTCCCAGGTTTGATTAGATAAATCCTCAGCCTTTCACTGAAACAAATTGCCCTTGACATGATGGTTTCTCTGAAGCCTCTAAAGAGAATTTTTCTCAGCATACTTGAAAAATTTTCATAATCAAGGACCTGAAAATGCATAATCTCTACTTGTCTGATCTCAGGTGACTAATTACAGAAACTGATTCGCCTGCACTGACACTGCAGGACTGGAAGTGAAAGAGAGCATCTAACAATTCAGAAATCACTCTGCCCATTTGGAGGTCAACATGAGTTTTGCCATTGGTCTTAAAATAGTGGCAGAAATTCCTACTCGATGTAGAGGGATGATGGATTGCTGAGTGTAGAATATTTCCTTTCAGATATAAGCAGTAGATGGCTGGTACTCTAAGCATGACTAAAAGGTTTCTCTTTGGTAAAGATACTCAAGTCTGACTGGAAAAGCTGTTTTCTGGATCACTAACCCAAGTTAGTCCAGTTTGTGAATGATCTATGTGATAATGTACCAAAAAATTGTTTTAAAAAACCAAAGTTTTGTTTGCTGTCAAGCTGATTTCTGCTGCTTTAACTGGACTTCGAATGAGCTATCAAAGACAGCCACCCATTAGTGGAGGTTACAGCAAAAGCCACCACTGTCCTTTGCTGAAATCCCCAGCAGCAATTGCGTGATCCCCTCAGGCTGTTTGTAAGGGCTGCACTAAACCCGCTCCCTCAGCTCTTCCTGCTGTCATTGCAGCACCGCATTAGAGACAGCACCTGGCTTCTAACCAAAGGCTACGTAAAATGGGGAGAACAATATAAAGAAAAAAATTTGTAAACAAGTTGAAATCTTTAACCTGAAAGTGTATTTAATCCAAAACAATCTTTTTGTTTGAAGATATGACTCCTTTAAAGTTTCTGAGCTTTTCTCAAATTTTGAACTATCATTGTTCAAGAATGGCTGGGTTTTAACTGTTCTTTCCATCATTCTTTTCTGCCACTGAATGTCTTAAAATAAATGATTTGATGGTTCCATTCTTTACTTTTCGATTTTTCTGTTTCACTATTATGAATTTTTCTTGTTCTGCTGCTTTTCAAATTTTTTCGCCCTCTGGTAAAGTTAAAGGACAGAATGAAATATTAAAAAGAAGTATGTCAATCTCTTGGCTGGTAACCAAAGGGTTACAAATATTTTCAGTTGCACATTCCAGTTCCACAGATCCCAAATTATTGTCCAGGTAATTGTATTGAAAGTGGTTCACATTCCTATCCATAACTGCTAGGCCCCAAAAAACCCAGAGAGTAATGAAAAATACTGTAGTAATTTCTCATACTGAGAGTGGCCTCTGCAGTAGAGAATGAGAGGTAGGAGGGGGAAAAGTCCAGTGAGGAAATAATAAAAATCAACTTCAGAAAGTTTTTATTAAGGCTATAAATTAATATTTGCATAGAAAAAAGTCTTAAAATATTAACACATAAATACACTTGTGCATTTAAAGGAATGCTTTGATCCCATATTGTAGTTCAGCTAAAAATTCTATGCCACAGAAAGCAGTAATTATTTCAGCTTTGCATATTGTAAACCTGGTCACTGTCATTCTTTCTTTGCCTCCACATGCCTCAATGCCACATTTTCTACAATCACGGGGAGATTGCCTTGGCTCTCACTCAGCTGGCTCAGCTAATGCAATTCACAGGCCTTCAAATGTAAGCTTGTAAACTATTTAGTTCTTTTTCTCTCTAACAGCTTGTCTATTAACAGCTGATTGAATGGAGGAGGGAGAAGAAGCTAGTGAGACCTCTCTCGGTATTGTTCAGCAGTGACCCTGGCTCTGTCGGATTGGTGGCCGGTGCTCACTAAACAGCGCTTGTCAGTACACGTTGTTTTGCTGGATAATGGCGCATTGTGCGAGCAGCCGCCTGGATTAGTTGCAGGTAGAAGTAAAATGGGAAAGTAAGTGTCCTGTGTGATATGGTAAGGTCATAAGAATGATGTATAAAAATCCAAGGGAATGCTTGTTAGGATGGCCTGGGTACTGCAAGAAAACCTGTGCAATCTTGAGAGATCTTTGTCCACACTTCCTTCTGTGTGTTGTTCAGGACCCTCATCACTGCTGTGTCCTCCGGCTTGGGATGGACTTGGACAGTGAGGATGGTTCACTGCTGCAGGATTTTCAGGCTGTATGTCCACTGCTCATGGCCTGTACTTACTGAAAGGTGGGTTTTTTCAGGATACCAGGATCATTAAATCCTGGGACAGGAGCACCAGAGCCTGCCCACACCATGGCCCATGCTCATTATTCCTGCAGCTATATGAGAGAAGGCTGTGCTATACGTTGCAATGAGAAATGTGATACATATAGGCCTGGCTCCTGCTCCAGCACTGCTGTTCCATTGTCGCTGTGCCGAGATTCCGAGAGTCCGTGCTGTCATGTCACGCAATGAGCCTGCCACACCCTCTGCTTTCCTAATGAATTACACAAAATCTCTAGTATTTTATTACTGATGGCTGAGATTTCTTTAACTTTTCTTAGTGCTCTACACGGCATTACCAGGCAAGTTGGTGGCTCAGTGTTCAATAAAGAGAATCATACTTGGCACAGATTTCTCCCCCCAAAACCCCGGATCCGCCGTACTTACAGGCCGTTCTGTTACAGAAACACCGCGTTTCCAGCTTTGATTTTTGCTGTGCTAAGTGTTGCAGATCTTGTGTTATCTCCCAGACAGACTGACAAGGCGGCAGCACGGAGAAACCAGGTTTCCAAGGAGTGATTCATGAGACGCGAACTCGGCCGTGAGCGCATTGCGACTCCCCCGTGTGGCTCGAAGCCGCCGCCGGCTCAGCCCGTCGGGCCGGAGCTGCCCGGGCTCACACCCGGCAGCTTCCGGAACAAACGCGGCCCGGGGAACAGTCCCATGCTCAGAAGTGGCCATCAGGTTGCAATTATTATTGACCCCGAGAGAATAATATTATTCTTTTGTGTTTCTGCTACGGGGGAAGGAAAAAAAGTGTAATATTTTACTAAATGTGATGCTTCGGGAGGAATTATGAGGGCTCGTATTCCTTTGGTATGAATTAGTCTGAACAACATAACTCTCAGTTTTCTTTTTCCCCATCAATGTGTCTTAAGATGACACCTTTAATAGATGCTAGAATCTATTTGGACATCATTAGCTATTTTAAAACTGGAATTATAAATTTATGTAGACTAATGCAACAGTTCACAAGATTCTAAACAAGTTACTTGTACTCCTCATCACGTCACTTATGCTAAACGTTCCCCCTTTTTGGCTTAGATACAAAAAACTAGTTTTCAGTCCAGAATTGAATATTTTTACCCAAAACAAGCCAACAAACAAACGATATATATATATATATATATATATACAGTTTCTATTACTATCTTTTGTATGTCTTACTTATTTTTTCTTGGGCATGGGCCAGAGCAAGCAATTGTCTTCTTCCAAATTCAAGTCCAAATTTGACTCTGCTCCATGTTATACTGTCTCAAATTACCTGTCAGCTGCACGAAGATAGATTAGACTTACACCAGCATGGACAAAGGTAGAATTGGGCCCAAAGTGTTTATTGTTTTTCAGGAACTTGGCATCCTCTTCTCCCATTCTGTTGAAATCAACATAAAGAGATGCTGAAATTCTAGAATGTTTTAAACCCTCCAACACAGCTGAGTAGGATACACTGTAACTACCAGACCTTCATGGCGTGAAGATAAGCATCATGAACATGAAATCTGGGGAGAAAAGATAAGGGCACAGCCTTGCCACATTCCCAAAGTAGCAAAACACTGTAGAAAGTAACAACTGCATTTTTGTGGTATTTGGTCACATCCCTCCTTGCGCTGGCAAAACTTTGACTTGGACCCGAGTAGGTGCAGTTCCAGGAAAGTGAATGCCCAGTGAAGTAGTGCCCAGCTGCGGTGGATCTATATTTGATGACAATTGAAATGATGAATGAAAATCATGTAGGTTGCATTAGGGATGTAAGCTGTCAGGGATTTGGATTACTGCTTATTCAACTTTTTGGACAGCATGTTTATGCTTCCAAGAAATCCTTTTTAGTCCAGGCATCAAGAGAAGACAGGCTGAACTCCAAGCAGGAAACTGGAGTTTGCAGACAAGTAGCTTATGCTCCTGACACTGGAGAATAAGGGAATGGAAAGCAAAAGTAGAGAAAAGAAAGGCTACTTTGTGGGTGTGCTGTACTGCCAAACCTCGGTAGCCTGGATCCATTGTTGCTGTTTATCTATGCCCATTGGTGCTTATGGGTATTTATTGATCTGAGTAACTCATGTCTGAGGGATCACTGGGACATCTGATTTTATCCCTTTCTTTGGGAGGTTTATTAATATTGACACTTCTTCATTTAATTGGGGCACTGACTGTGGAATCCCTTTCTAATAGAATCATATTAGCTAATGTACTGCCTGTCCATACTCAGATCCAGAGTGCTTTACACAAGCCTATATTTGAGTAACTGCTAATATTTTAAGGAAAAAAACCCCAAACACCAAAACCACAGATCTCTGAAACCAGAGAGGAATAGCAAAGACAGAACTATGCTGTAATCTGCAATCTGCATTTCTCTGTTGCAACACAGGGACCCAAAATAAAGTAAGAGTTACTTTTCCTATAACTCACAAGTGTTATTTCTTTCCTCATTCTGTCAAGGCCATTCATCCCTTCCCCCTCCCACCAGAGGCTGCATTAGTTTCTGGAATGTAATTATTCACATCTGTACAAGCTCTTGTAAGATATTACCAACTAAAAAAGATAGCCAGAACATACAAGTTTGCACATCATTCCTACACTCAAAGAGAGTGTATCTCTGAGTGAATAGGGGTATGGCAAATGTTCCTCTTTCTCTTATTTCCTGGAGTCTGCTTCTACCATTTATAGAACAGGTTTTTTTTTTCCTTCAAAGTGCTCTCCTGGGGTTGACTACGAAAGTGTTTTTTGCAGTCTGCTTGATTGGTCTTCATTGTGAAGCAATTTCAGGGGCCTAGCTTTGGACACCATTTGCAATGGGTTTACAGCAGAAGGTCATGTCTTGTTACAGAGCCATTATTGCCTCTCTCCTTGGGACCACAGCACACCTGTGTCTTTACCCTTCCCCAGTAGCTTCTGACACATCTTTTTGACATCCATATAGGAGGATAGGAGCATATGGCACTAACTCCTTTGGCAGAAATCAGCAGTGGACTGAAAGAGAGGAAAGGAAGAGCAGAAATTCCACCTTAAGGGAATTTATTCATTCTCACCAATTGTGTGAATGTTTTCAATGATGTTTTCAATGATGTTTTCAATGATGCATGAGGCCTTTAAAAGAGTAGGTATCTCATTATGATACTGGTTTTGTGGAGTCCAGGAAGACAAGGGGGCTGAGAGGTGAGTTTACTAGAGACAAGAAGATTGCTCATGGTTAACTGTGTCTGTAACATGCCAGCACACTACACCCCTGCTGCTCCTTACAGCAGCTTATATTCAGCCTGAGTTCACGCTGCTTGCAAACACTGCCTGTCCTTGAGTCAACTTTACTGTGTAGAAAAACCTGACAGTTGCAGTTATCTCCCTGGCAAGCTGCATGACAGTGGAAAAACATTGAGCATGGATAGAGCCTTCCCACTCACAGCATTTTTGCTTTCTTCGACTGAGGATTCCAAGACTTTCATTAAACCCAAATATTATTGAAACCTATAAACAATATTTGCACCAATAATGGAAGATCTGAGTCTTCCATTATTTGTCTGTCCAACAGACAACAATGGTCTGTTGTCTCATTAGTTTCCACCTTAAATTCTGCCAAGACAGTAATTCCCTGTGAGTCACGGACATGGTCACAGATAAGCAGGACAGAAAACTGAGTCTTTCATCTCATCCCTCAGCTCTAGTCATGAACATGCTTGCCCTGCTCACTGCCACATTGAGGATAGATTTTTTTATTCCTCTTTTAACAGGAGAGGATTTGTGATTTAAACACACACTCACAGCCCCAGCAAGGTCGTAGCACAGCACTCTGAACTACAGCTGCTTTTGAAAGAGACACTCACTGCTGATCAGCCCGACCCTCCACACACACTTTTACAAACACAGCCATTTTGAGGCCATGTCGTGAGACAAAGGAACTGTTTGACTTCAAGGTTAATTCGAAGTTTTCAAGTAGGCATCTCAGCATGTGACCAAATGTTTGTTCTGAATGACTTAGCCTAAGGCTACCCCAAGGTGGTCGTTCCTTTTTTAGAACACAAGAAAATAAATGTATTGGTCTTCCAAAAAAGCCTTGTGCAAACCCCGTGGGACACTGCCCAGCCAGGACATCTTGGAGTATCTCTCAAATCAGTGCTCATTCCTGTCATGCTGGTTGAGCTATGGATGTGCAGCCTTTAATATTTGCAGCAATCTCTGACCCACAGCCTATGTCTTCACCCAGAGTTTACATCACCCATGAACATTTTTCATACCTTTCACTGTACCTGTGTCTCTGAGTTAATCTATTTTTATGTCTTCATAAATCAAACAACACAGTTCATTGCTATGATTATATTGAAATAAAGCCCTCTCTTTTATCACAGCACTTTGCCTGCCTCCACCTCTGGTTCTCAGCAGGTTCTCAGATGCCTTGTTAAGACCTTCAAAGCCTCACAGCATACTCTAAGAAGAATGCATCTGTCCTGAGACTACAAGAAACTAACTCTGCAATAATATTATTTATGAAACTACAAGTTCAGCATCCATTTTTCTCCTTTCCATGCAAAGCTGAACAGGAACTAGGACTGCTGAGTTAACCTAGAAGTTTATACGTCACATTAGTTATAATCTGAACTGTAGCTGCTTCTTTGTGCTTCAGGTTGAATTATCCTTTCAGGGCTAAATCCTCACCTGGTCTTTTCCCCACAGGTTAACCATTCCAGTGGGGCTGGCTGTAAATCAAGGAAAATTCATGCCTTTCTTTCTAAACAAAAAAAGAAGTGTAATTCTGTGTATCTGACTTTTTCTTTGATTTTTATTTCTCCAATCCTTTATATAACGATTATAGATGTTAAGAAGTGTGTTTCGGAAATGATTAATGCTATTAATAATTTTCTAATTCAATAAAACTTCTCATCTTTGAATTCCTTGCAATATTTTTCTGCTTTCTTCAGCTTTTCACTAATTCAAACATATGACAAATACGAGTCTTCGTTTCAGTTTTCTATTATTTCTCATGTCTGATCAAATAAATTAATAGACTTTCATTTCTTTCCCAGGAGTCATGCCTGTATGTTGATGAAGGCAGCATAAAAATATTACCTGTTCAAACAGGAGGGGGAAATAAAAGGATAGAAGTTATCTTTTATTCACTGTTCCAAGCAAACCAGGGCTGCTGGGCTGCTGGTCCCATTCCTCTCACCTTGACAGTGGCCGCTCTGCTAACCGTAAATATTGAAAGAGTTGCAGAGCACCCATTGGCCTGGTTTAGCTGCACTGGGTTGCAGTATCCCCTTTCAATCTCTTCATATAGCAGCAGTTATTTTAGTCACCCCACAGTATTCAGTCACTGGGAAGGATCTGTCTAATGTGGCCGCTCCACAGTCAGGCGGTCCCAGCCCAGCAGAGCAGCATCCTGCTAATGCAGTCCGCTGTGTTTGGGTAGTTAAAGATCGTCTGCAGGCCAATTTGTACCTGTGTATTGTTGATAGACAGCATGCCTCAGGCACAGAGATACTTCGTGCAAGAAATGGGTTCTCATTTAACCGTGTTTAATTTTGTTCTCTGCATCTCCATCATCCATCTTTCCATTTCTCTGCCCACCCAAATTGCTAATGTGAAAAAAAGCTACTTCTGCCACCACAGCTCCTAAACTGATGTGTGATGATGCAATGATTTATTTCCCACTCCAGGAAAAGTGGGTCATTG
This sequence comes from Pomatostomus ruficeps, assembly GCA_013400735.1. Taxonomy (NCBI): domain Eukaryota; kingdom Metazoa; phylum Chordata; class Aves; order Passeriformes; family Timaliidae; genus Pomatostomus; species Pomatostomus ruficeps. Next base: position 24,794 of record VYZT01000954.1, on the reverse strand, counting down.
TACATGTTGTACCGCAGCAGGCTGAACCAAGCTGGTCATGCTGACGTTGGGCTTTTACAGATTTGTTTTAAGAAGTTCAGACCTGAGGCAACTACTGTGAATATCCAGCCCAAACATCTCTGGTTTTTGATGGGAGCAACTGCTATTCTAAAATCTTCCTTAGCAGCTTAGAGAGATCTGAAGTCATCTGTGCTCCTCAGGAGACAGTATTCTGATTATGCATTTTATATCTTACTTTCATGTTTGCACTGAGAATGGAAAATGCAAAATTCCTCCAATTCCAAGATATGGGTCCAGTTTCAGGTTTGTCATTTTCCAGGATAGAAAACCCTAAACTAATTAAAAAATACATTTTAAATATAAAATGATGCAATTAACAGCTTTTGCAAAGGATTTTGAATTACTGAGAAAAATACTTATTCAAACTGCTCTTTGAAAAAAATCCACTGCTTTTACTCTTTTGTGAGATTGCAATAGTGTGTAATAACTTTTCTTATGTAATGAGACCTGTTGAAACTCACTTTTAGATTGAAACACTTTAAGATTGCCTCTTACAATACCAGGGAGACATCATTTGAAGAGGCAAGTCTCAGTATTGGTGCAGAACCTGCCTCCCTATCTGTTGGAATAGATCAGCAAAGTTGGAATCAATTGCTGAAAGGGGAATATTTTGCAGGTTTTTCTGAACAGTCCAATAAGTAACTGAGCCCAGATGTCATGGCAGAATCCAAAAGGTCAAGGCAGGTGGGGATTTGATTTTGATTTTCATAGGAACAAAAAAAATCAGGAAAATTTAGCTCTTACAATTGTATCTTTATTTTTATGAGAGTTGAAACCAACCTTCAAGCCTGACTTGCTCTGGGAAATGATTTAATGAACAGATTGGATAAGACCTTTCTCTGAGATCTATATATTTTTGCTTTGCTTTAGACAAGTACACAAGTAGCTTCTTCAATTTTTGCACACCCAATGGGTGGTGTCCTCAAAGGCAAAGAACATGTAGTCAGGTCCTTAAACACTTACACTTGAAAAATCCCTACTGGTGTAAACAGTTTTGGCCAATAAGGACTGGACTTTTAACTTCCAACTGTGATTTTTGGCAGTCATGACCTGGTATGTGGAGAGAAAGTCAAAGGAAAGCCTACAAGTGCCTCCTGATGAGGGGCCCTTTGAGTGCAGCATAATCCACTGCCTTGGCACGTTGTGCTGAGTGGGGTAAAGTTGGATGGACACAAAGCCACTTGCAGACAGTGGGAAGTACCTGAGGACTCTGCTCTAGTGACCCCTACGCTGAGGAAGGGTGAGAGATAATCACTGCCATTCCACAAATGACTTCTGACTTTTCCTACTCTATTCCTCCTCCTGTTGACCATCTCCTCCCCTCCGGAAACACCACAAATATAGAAGGTTTGCAGGTAAGCAAAAAGGAGTATACCAAATGACAGAGCCAGAGCTGAGCACACTACTCACTGATAAACCTGGCCAAACCCTTTGCTTTCTCAAACAGAATCTCCGGAATGGGTGCAATTAACAAAGAAACAGACAAAAACTACCTCTGTATGAAATTTAAGCATCAGCAGACCACAGCATAGCCAGGAAATAACAAATACAATAAACCATTCCTTCATCTTGAATTCACACCATTTTCTGCTTCTGTTTTCTGTGCAAAATTATCACTCACTCAGAAACTGCTGCACAGGGTTTGGGGGGGGTGAGGATTGTGGATGCAGAGTGGCTTGGGACAGCCTTCATCTGACTTTGCAAAACACCAAACAAGTATCTCATTTTGAGGTGGCTCTCTGGAAATATGTAGTATAATGCACAATACTGGGGGAAAATCAGCAATTTTGTGGGATGCTTCCAGCAATACCCTGAATGATATGTATTACTGGGGGAGGAAAAGCGATGTGATTCTAGGGGTAGTGGGGGTGGAGGTGTCTCTTACAGTACCCAAAAAGACACATAGCACTGGAGGAGAAAAAAATGTATATGATTTCGATGAGGATTTCTGGAAATACCCAGCACAGCACTGAACTGCACGATGCTGTGGGGCACCACAGAGTCATACAGGGTATCGAAGGGGATGGAAAACTGCGTGATTTTGGGGTGGGGAGGGGGGGTCGGACCCCTCTGAGAGTACCCAGAATGATGCACACAACTGGGGGGGGGACCACGGGGGACACGGCCACCCATCACCAATCTGCGGGCCCCCTCCGCAGCACGCACCGGGGGGTGCGACAAGTAACTTCAAGCAGACACCGCCGGGGCGAGAGCGCGGAACCCGAAATTGCAAACGGCGAATTTCAGAGGCTCAGTGACACACTGTCCCTCAAGCCCGCCGCTGCCAGCGGCGTCCCCCGCAAATACACGCACACAGGCGACGGGGCGGGAGCGGGAGCGGGAGCGTGCACAGGAGCGGGAGCGTGCGCAGGAGCGCGCCCCCGCCCCGCCGCCGCGGCCGCTTTAAGGGCGGCGGGGGCGCGCCGCCGGGGCGCCC
>VYZT01000954.1:0-21138 GCA_013400735.1 Pomatostomus ruficeps | reverse complement strand
GCCCGGCCCTCGGGACCGCGGCCGCACCGGGAGCGGCCGGGCACCGCGAGGGACCGCGCTCCGTGCGGTGCCCTGCGCATCCCCCCTCCCAGCGCGATGGGGCGGGCGGTCTGAGGCAGCTGGGGCAGCGCAGGCCCCACTTTCCAGGGGACTGCGTCCCCCCCGCGGCTTCTCCCGTCCTTTCCGTGTGCTCCTGAGGTAGCCCTGGTTGTTCGCCGCGTCCAGGTGTGCAACAGTGTAAATAAATAATTAAATTCTCGAGGTTTTATAGGAACTTCCACTTATTTTTTCTTTCTTTTCCTTGCTTTTTTTTTTTTTTCCTTCCTGAAATACCCTTTTTTTTTTCTCTAACCCCAAGTACAGAATTAAGCAGATAGACCCATCCCATCCCATTCCTTCCAGCAGCTTCTCCTATGGTAAAATGATTTTCAGCAAAAAGAAACTAAGTTGGGGAGAGGGTTAATACCTCTGCAGCTCTTGACGAAACATTTATCTTCTTTGTATTGATTTCTTCTCAATTTCAGCCTTCGGAGTGATGCCTTTCTCTCTGGTTCTGATATATATTGTATAGTAATTACATCTAGAAGGCAGGCTCCAGGAATGCTGCAGGAAAACAAGCCCTGATGCTGGTTTAATATGACAGTATTGTATGACTTACTGATTTAAATCAGCAATGTTTGAACCAGATAATATCTGCGTTATGGTATGAATATGAAGATGGATGCAAGCAGAGGGTAGTAGGACGCTTGCAGAGTGTTGGTAAACTCTTTAATGCCGAAAGCCATAAGACAGCTGTGTAATATTGGTGAGTGTTTCAGGCTGTTCATTGCTAAAGGTTTGCCTGGAAAGCAAACTGTTTTCCAGAAAGGCTTTTATGCCTTTACTTTTCATACAGAGCTACCATGTTAGACCTCGTTGCCTTGCTCCCATGTGCTTGCTTTCTTGTGAAGAGCAGCAGTACCTGGTGTGTGTGCAGGCGAGGGGTGGTGAGTGAAATATCCTGATAACAGGACGCCTCAGACTGTGATCCCGTACATCAGAGATGCCCGAGGCAGGAAAGCTGCAGGGAGAATCTCTGTGGACTATAACAGGACATTGGTGCTGACAACATCCAATGGCAAATCATTGCAATTTGTGTTGGCAGGGAATCCCAGCCAGATATTAACCATTTAGTATCTATGACAAATACTTCTGTACCTTTTCATAGCATTTTCTAGAGAGGATTAAAGAAGTAAGGTATTTATCAGCTTGGTGTTAATTTGCAAGCATCTTTCTTCCCTCTGCTTCATATCTAAGCTCCCTTTAAATGGAAGAGAGGTCACTACTTGTTTTCTCTCCTGCAAATCAGTTTACTTAGTAAGGAAACATAAAGGCTATTCTTTTCTTTGTTCAGTAACAATAAATGAACCATGTAGAAAATAAGTCTTTGCAGTATTTCTTTGTTAGGAGTGTTGTAATAGGGTTTCACTGTTTAAGTAGAAATTTTTGTTGCTATTCCTTTGGTTGCAGTAAGAGAAAGGAGTCACTCTGGCACAAAAAATATGTGAGTAAGGTTTTCTTCTTTCTGAACTGTTTAGTGCATTTCTGTGTGGGGTTGTCACTGGTAATTGCATTGGTTAATAAATCAAACCAAGACAAGGTAAGAGAGGTTGTTTCCGTGGGGTCTGTTTGCTCATTAATCTAAATTCACAGTACTAAAAACCAGTAAGACATAAATATTAGCATTACAGTGATATCCTTACTATCTGATTTCTCGGTGCTTTGCCAAGAGAGTAAATATTCTTTTATGAAGGAAAAAGTACACATTTGTGCAGTTCTTAGCTGTTGCTTTGACAATCCTGTCATCCAAGGAATGACAATTGCTACCATTTTCTTAGGCTAGATGCATAAATGAAAGTAATTTTCTTGAGTCTAGATTAGCTCTTTGGTAATGAATCAAATTGTTGCTAACCTGGTAACTGCCTAAATGGGTTTTGGATTTTGAGTCTTCATAGATCTGAGCTGGGAGTTAGTTTTGCATGTAACTGTCTTCTCTTGGAGGAAAAATTATACTGGGAGTTATGCCTTATGAACTAATGAAATATTACTTCAAATATTTTTAAAGGTATGAAGAAGACTGGCTTTTTCTAGTAAATCTAGTAAAGATTTCATGGAGGAAGGTGCATTGTGCACGTGGAGAAATATGGAATGTACAGGAGAGGGCCCTCCAAGACTTTTAGTCCTGTGGCTTTTATGAAGATGACACTTCGTACATTTTAATTATCCCTTATTTTGAATGCTGTTTTAAAATACGCTGTATGTTATGGGAAGTTGCTAATGGAGTCCTTGCAGATAAAGAATGTAAAGTGAGCCTTCCCAGGCTGCAAGAGCTGAGCTGGTGGTTTGTTTCTTAGGGGGAAACTCCAGGGAGAGCTTTGCTATCCCTTAGTGGGTTTGTGGTTAATGGGGCCTGGGTCTGGCTTTCAAAAGTCTTCAAGTAGTCATAGGAGCTGTCTGTGCTAGCAGCCAGAGAAAGAGGCTTCCTAAAGGTGGGAGCGAAGTAGAGGCATCACAGAAGAAAGGGATTTCAGTACATTCAAAAAAATAAAGGAACACAGTTTGAGGGTAACTGGAAATCCCTCAGCCACATTGCGAGATCTACAGAGCCTGTATCCAGGCTGGGGGTGTTGCTCTGCTTGGAATAACAAGGAGGACTTTTTGCCTGTGTGTATGAGTTAGGATTTCTTTTATTCTTTTATCCCCTATACCCTCTCTTTTTTGTCTAGGAAGGGAGGATGTAAGGGCTTCTGATCCTGTTCAGAAAAGAGATGTCTTAGAGTAGTGATGAGCTTCTGTGAGTCAAGCACGGAGATGTCGTGTCCTTCACCCGTCCCACTTGCATCCGCACTGGAAATCTTTGCGGAACAAATAGATCCTGTTTGGTACCATAAAAATCACTGGAAATGACCTATTGATTTCAGCAGGGTAATGGTTTCACTCACAGTTTCTGGGTCTTTGCAGGGACAAGACTTGGCAGTACTGTTACCAAGTCCTGTAAATTCAATAGTTGGAATTTGTTTCCAATTACAGAAAAGACAGCTAACAGCGAGGGCTCTATCCATCTTCTAATCAGTGCTCAAGGACTAACATACTTGCAGTTTTCTGAAATAAATGTTATTAAAGTTGACTCTAATTTAAATGTTCAAGTTTTGTGGCTAAATTAAGGAAATGACTTCAAACTATTGATCTTAACTGTCCTTGGAAAAACATGCTAATCATTTGGTTGCTGCCTTTTAGCAGCCAGATGAACATGTGGCATGATGTGCTCTGAAGCCTAAGGTTCTAGTAATAACACTGTATTTTAGCTAATATATAATTTTAATCAGAGAAATTATGAAAAAATGAGCCTAATATGTTTGCCCAGAAGTTATTTGGCTTCCGTTTTTAAAGATCAGAGTTGCTCCTGTGTGTTGATGAAATTGTAATTATTTATGTTTATGTGCCATGCTACTTTAAGTTTAATTCTAAATAACAATTCGTAAGTATTTTAGGAAGTGGAATCTCATCAGACAAATGTTCTTAAAAATATGGAGTCATCTGAGTATTTAGATTTGCACCATATGAGTTAATTTATGGTTTATATATTCCTTCTGGGGACTGCTTGCTGCTTTAGGTGTCTAAATATCTTTATCAGGTTTTCCCTTCTTCATGAGGTAAACTCATGTCAATGTTTCCTCCAAGTGAAAATTGTGGATCTGCATCTTCTTGCACAGGTTGATGGGAGTGTAACTTCACAGATTGCCACATACAGCCCAGTTCCTTTAGGGAGTATCAGTTTTGTGAACACGTGCATGGGTTGGAAGCAAAGCAGAGAAGGAAGATGTACATTAATGCACCCTTCCATCCTACACAGAAGAACCTGGGGTGTGGCCAGCTAGAGGTGCCCAACTAGAGAATAACTTTTGATGAAGGCAACTAGTTTTCACATTTGTGTGTCAATAAAACTGTAGAGAAAAAAAAAAGCACAGAAAAATGATCCTTGAGTACTGTTAATTTTTCCATTATGTAGTAACTTGTGCTGATGATCATGTTATCTGTATTGCAGGGTACAGATTACTTGCCCCAGGGCAAGTCAAATTGGCTTCTTTCAGTGGTGCTAACAGGTTCTCCAATGCTCCAAAGTGATCTCAGCACACTTCAGTTGAGGACAAGTGTCCTCCTGAATGAACCTCAGCCGCACTGGTCATGTCTCCAAATGCTTGCCTTTCAATGTACACTCATGTTCCTGAGGCACAGCTGCCAGGACACAGCAGATTCCAGCTTCATGCCTTGAGCTGCCACATATTTGTGGCCTAAGTAGAACCTCTTCCCACCCTAACAGTGAACTAGGGTGCAGGTTGCAAGCAGGTGAAGGTAAATTAGGGTGCAGGTTGCAAGCAGAGCAATGATGCTGCTGAAGTACTCCATGGATACTGCTGTTCTTGTTTCATTTTTCCTTTCCCCTGATACTGTTGCTGGGAAGCTGGAGGAAACAGTGGTGGGAATAAACTCCCCACTTGTCTGGAGGAGGAGTGAAGGCACAGGGCAGTAAGGAAGCTCAGAAGTTCATGCAGTCATTGCAAGATGTGTTTTGCTACACTGAATAGCTCACTTTAGAGCAATTTGAATTAGTATTCAAGTGAACAATGGTTATAGTACAATCAGTTAGTGTATGGCCTTTTTTTTTAATGTGGTTTTATTTGTATGTGTAAGTTTGCTTGGGAGTTGAGGTACTAGTGTTCTTAATTATTAGGTCATTTGAATAATGATGAACCATTTTCTAGAACTTAAAACATGACTGCATCATGCACAGCAGTACTGGCACATAAAATCTCCACTGAAGTGGATGTTGCAGTTTTTCTGTACATAAATGCTGCAGTGATGCCTGATGGGTGTTTATCCTGTCCAGTGCCTGCTTTGAGGGACTTTGCATTCATAGTATGGGGGCCTTTCTAAAGAAAATCTAGGTGTTTTGAGACTTGGATGCTTAGCTTAGGAAAGCTCCTTTGAAAAATCCTTTTCTCTGCTTGCAGCAATGTAATGAATGAATGAAACCTTGAGCCCTGAAGAGCTGCAGTGATCTTTAGGAACAAAATGCAGGATGTTATTTGGTCTTGTGGCAGCTGCTTTGTTCCCTTTTTTTTTTGAAATAAAATGTGCCTGTCTCCCTGACAGAGTGCTGTTAAAGTTCTTCTGTTGGGAGTCAGTTTATTCTGCTGATAGGAAAGGAAAGCTGTCTGATAACTCCTCGCAGGCCAAGTGAAGAGTTGTTCAGTTTTACCACACCTCACTCTTTCCATCTTCTGCCCTTGCGGGAGCCTTGGAAGACATACAGGAAATGCTATAATACTTGCTTTAACCAAAGCAGTGTCTTTCCCTTTTCTTACTCCTATAAAAGTATCTGCTGTTTATGTTACTGTTTCTTAACAGTCTGAAGTCTTAGAGTTTGTCAGGCTGGTTGATGACCAATTCTAGTTGTCCCAGAGTGGAAGAGGACTTCAGTGTAAGAGGAGGTGAGCACAGAATAAGCAGGATATGATGGTAGGATGGTAGTGTTGTGCCAATGCACTGCATAAGCCATTTTTCTACTGCAGAGCTAAACAGAAACTCTTCTGTCGTGACCCTTGTTGATGGTCCTCAGCTGAAAGCAAATGACTTTTTGATCTCTTTACATTTCTTTGGAACAAGAATGTCCCTGAAATAACTCCTACCGCTGAGGACCACTCTCTGCATTTGTGTCAGTTTGGTGTGCTTAGAAATGCTTCCCTGTATGATCTTTTTAATCTTCCTCACCCCCCTCCCCTTCCGGATTTTACAAGAATTTGGTTTATATTTTAGGAGGTAGTGAAGTTAGTGATACATAACTCAAAATAAATAGGTTTTGGCAAAGAGTTTTTTAGAGCAAGTTTAATGAATTTTTTTTGGTAGACATGTGTTTATATAAACCTCAGTTTAGTGGCCTTAGCATGAGGCATGTGTCCATCCATCCCTCCCCATCCCCTTGGAAACAGTAAAGATACCTAATAGCTTTCAAATAATTAAGTACAGATCTACATTACTATCAAAAGTGAGTTTAAGGATTAAATTTCCGATAGACTTTCATTGGCATTTAGATTACTTAGGTGCTTTCATACTTCTGGAGATTATGGTATAGATTTACTGCAGTCAGTGTAGAAACGAGGGATTGTGCAGCATACCTGTCTCTTAAAAATTGCATCCGTTCACTGGACATGCAGAGAGAACCAGTTGAATGTCTCTTCTTGTTAGCCGCTGTGCTACTTGAAGGTAGTTGACTTATTATTGTTACAGTGCAGTAGCTTGTGTATTTTGTATTTAAATCCATGCTTAAAATACAACTGAAATTTTCCTGTTAACAGCAGTTGCATCATATTTTAATTGGTGAGAATTGCTAATGGAGTGTTCAGGTTCTAAAATTAGTTGTTTATTTTTCCTTCTTTGCCCAAGGGTTTTGCATCAGATTATACGGTTTCTGTGTTCCAAAATGACACCTTTGTACCGTTTTAGCTGTTTAAGTAAGTGTTAAAAGTTTGTACTCAGTGACAGCAGTTTCAGTGACTTTCAAAATAGTTTCTTAGTACATTGTTTATGCATTGCAAAGTGCTTCCCTCCTGTTTACTGTAAATTAATTAATTGTTCTATTTGCAAACTGGGGGTACGAAATGTGCCAGTTCTGTAATTTCTTCTCTTGGTGCAGTGGCAGGTCCTTAGCTGCTGTACACTGTCATGGCATGACTGATGCTGCAGTTGCTGTGGCAGCTTTCACCAGGTGAGAATTTGTCCCATAACCTTCATCATGACGTTATTCTGAAACACAACCAGGCTTGTGATTGTTATTATTCCCATAGGGTGGCTTTATGTCAAAGAGGTGCTGTTTTAATACTGTCTTTAGACTTCTTGGAAAGTTTTCTTTTACTGTGTGGTGAAATGCAAAACTGCCTCTTAGTGTGAGTCTACCTGTGGTGAAGCAGAGATGTCCAGTCTGTCTGTTAAATTCTGGCTTTCTGAAGGATGCTTTATCATATGTATCCGTCCTTGGAATTGTTGCAGTTGTCTCTTTTAAATCAATTATTTGTTTGATGCTCATTTTGAAATGATACCAAGCTTCTTTCTGTGAATGAAGTAGTTACCAAAATAAATAAGCCACCCCAAAAAGTGGTACTTGAATTACTGAAGATCAAACTACAAATATACAACTACTTTAACAGTTGTATTTTGTCTGTTTCATTTTTCTCTACTAATTTAAAGAGCCTTCTGGTATTTTGTTACCAGAAAAGTACTTGCACATTATGGTAAAACCATGTCACAATGTCCTGATTAACCCAGTGACGTGAACCCTACAAGCCCTTTGCCATGAGTTTCTATGCAGTCCTTGAATAATTTTTGTCAGTCTTTTTGCTTTTCTCCAGGTTTTTTTTTTCTTTTAATTTTTTCTTTAGAAAAGTGCACACCAGAACTGAACACTGGTCTTGTTTGTATTGTATATGTGCAATGCTGTTGCCCTTTCTGTTTGTCCAGGGATTTTCAGTGGCCTATTTCTCTGCCAAAGCAAGGAAGCGCATGTTGTTTGTTTGCCTAGTATGACTTCTAGATCATTATTGGAGTCAGTGCTGAACAAAATACTCTGCTGTTCAGTGGATGTGGGCTGGATCACTGATTCTTAGGATTTCTGACTTTATTAAAATAAACTCTTTGAATTCATCTTTCTTTCTCTCTTTTTAAAATTTTTTATTATGTGGCTTGAATGCTGCTATAATGGTAATTTTAGAAATAGAAAGAAAAGCTTAAGTCCTTTGCAGTCTCAGTGTCTCAGATAATTTCTTCTGGTTTTGTTTCCTTTTGAAGCCCAGCTGTTTTTAAGGGACTCTTAACAGTCCAGGTGTTGTGGAGTTATCGAAAGAGGGTAACTCAGGCTTTGACTTCTGTCAGACATTGTACACTGAAGGTTTCACACAGCTCCAGAACCTGTCTGTGACCTTCTGGCTGCGGTTATCACCCTTGTATGATGACACGGATATGGATAAGAGATGAGCTTCATGAGAAACTTGGAGTGGATATTACAATTTGGTTGTAATCCCAAGGAGGCAATAGATTTCTTAGGAATGTGAGGGAGGGTTTGCCATCTATACCCTCACCCTGTTACTATTAATCATGCTGCTGGTTTTGGTAGAAAGTGTTTCTTATCCTCCTCTGCTGGAAGTGGGTGAGGGGACTGGATATTGAGCTGTTGAGAATTTAGATCTGCACTGTTACTGTGACCCTGTTTGCATTAGAGGGCCTCTCTTGGATGCTTGTAGCTTTCTACCTTGACTATGTCTGATTAGCATCATGTATCAAATGAGGAAAAAATCAGTCCCTTGTCCGCCAGCTAATATTATCTGGGAAGAGGCATCTATAAAGGTAGGTGAGAAAGTGGAGATATTGTTATGGCTAAAGGAGAGAGGGAGACCTGCCTTCCAAATATAGGAGCCTTTTCAAAACCCACAGAGACCTGATCCATACCTACCAGGTAATGTTGGTTCAAGTTCTGGCATGCTGAAAGGATCATAAATCATACTTGATCGATCCTGATATTCTGGTGTGCTTCAGGCAGGCCCTGGCAGTACGTGCTGTCTGGAGAGCAGAGAGGAGTGACCAGGCAGTCTGCCAGGAAGGTTTTAATTAACCTTTAATGTGATGGGCTGGATGGCCATCACCAGAAGTCCTTTCCGGTGTTGTTCTGTGCTGCACACACACTTCCTTTGCACCCTGAGCCCCTGCTCTGTGTCCCTCCTGGCTCTGGAGACTGGAGTCAAGTGGATCAGAGTTGCTGCAGCCTGGGAGAGTGGAAGTGCAGGCTCCTGTGCTGAGCAGGGATGGGCAGCATGGTGCTGATTTTGGGACTTGCTGGAGCGTGAAGCCTGCGAGTAATGGTAATAGGGACGTATTGCAATTTGTAACCCGTTCTTCTGTATCAAGATTGGACTACTTCTATTCTGTTGCACATGTGCATCACTTGGGGAAACATGCTGATAGTACTTAACATTTAATTGCTTCTCTTGATTTTATTTGTAAATTAGAATCTAGAGAATCTGTAAGAAAAAAATGAGTAGAGCTTAATTGGACAACATTTTAGAGTAGCTAAAGAAAAGAGAATGTAGCTCTCCAGCTTTTGAAGCTGAAACAAATGCAAATTTACTTATTGATCCATACATATGATACCATATTTTAACTACTCTCTAAACTGGAGGTCATCTCTATACTAGATTGCTTAAGAAACTGTCTATCTTATCACATCTTGTAGTCATTTATAGTTGTTTCCATTTCTGGCTTTGTTGGAGAGACAGCTAGTGTTTCAACCTAAATTAAAATCAATAAGAAGCAATTTTGTTTGTTTTTTAACTACTGGAGCAGACTTTTTTTTTTTTAGTGAGTCTCTGTATGTTCAACTAAGTCACTTGGTTCTTTCCATCAAGATAGTTGCCAGGCCTCATTAATTCCTGATTTTTGCATGTGTAGGAATTGGTTTATTTTCCAGTGTACCTAACCAAATGTCAAATATGATTTAAAAATAAGCACTTACTTTAAGTCATCACTGAGAAGTAAATGCAGTAAAAAATACTTGGCAGCTAGAAGTAGTTTAAAAATATCTTGGGGGCTGTAGTGAATGCTGAGACCCTGGAGTCCTGCACTGGCAAGGTAGCTCAGGCTTTCCCTGGCATATCTGGACAGTGTTCTGCAGGGATGACTTCCAGTGGAAAAAGAGTCTGGGTCTCTCTGCTTTCGGTCTTTGGCTTGGATATTTCTGCATTACACCAATTCATGTAAGAAGCTGTTGTTGTGTTGTCAGCTGGCATTTACCCCGCAGCCAGCAGGTTGCCAGCAATAACAATTAACCTGAGTCAAATTCAACTTGGAATTCACACTGCAGCAGTGCTGGGGCTTCTTCCCAGGTAAGGCAGTGATGAGCTATAACATAATATTAGAGAAAATATCTGAAGGCAGTGCTCTGATGAAATGTCCAAAAGAGGAAGTGTTGCTACTCTCGTGAGTTGATCACAGGGTGCAGAAAATCATCCTTGGTGGTTTGCTGGAAAATAAATGCTGGTATTTTTATCACGTGGTTCTTTGGGTTGCTGTGATCTTGTTCAATGCTTCTTGTAATTTAAGAAATGTTGAAGAATTCCTGGAATTCTTAATTCTGAATACAAGAACCTTTTGCTTGGTCTAAATCTCATTTCCTGTTTAACCTTCCTTTGAAGTGTTATGAATGTTATGAGATACCTGTTACTTTATTTCTCGGGTTCGTTTTTCTCTCACCTTTTCTTTTTCTTCCATTTGCTTTGGTTCAGATATATTTAAGAATTAATGAATTGGGCAAACCAAGGGCAAAAAAAGGCAGACGTGGTTACCCTTGTAATCAAAGCAAGAGACCGTTCTCTTAAGTTAACAGCTAAAATAGTGTTTTGTAGGAGCAAAACATAATTAGTAACTAGATGACATGATGAAGAGCATATTTCCTTCACCTTTGCAGGCAACATAGGAATTGTGTGTGAATTTCTTGACTTTGGTAACCAAACAGCAAAAGCAGTTTCTTTTTAACTAATCACTTAAAACCACAGCAATTCATGTTTATGTGCCAAGAAACCAGCTGTGTTTAAAAATATATGACCTTACCTGGGATACAGTGATCCAGGGATGTAAGGTAAAAGTGACTTGTCCACACACTAGTAACACCTATCCTAAGTGAATCCCAAGCCATGGTTCATTTTAAGGAGTAACACATCACAGCACAAACAGATGCTCTGCCAAAAAGGTAGTTAATACTTCATGTCAAACACTATCTACATGTACTATTTCTTTATTTCATGCTATTAAGCAGTGTGACCTTTTCTCTTTCAACAATTAGTTTCCAAGGTGAAAACCAACTTAGGAAGAAAATTAACTTTTTTCCATTGGCTCTCAGGAGTCTTACAGTTTCACAGTAGTCTTGATTACGCTGTACACTGTACAGTCTTGATTCCTATCTTGATCAATGACTTTTCATTCCCGTAGTTTGAGATTGCATTCCCCTGCTCGCTCCTGTATTTGGGAGACATGATCAGACATTTTGGGTGCAGAAACAGATGAGGTTTGTAAGATGCACGCTTTCAAGGAGTAACAACTCACAACTTGTCTCATTTGCACCCTGCTAGTAACAAGTTCACTTGCTAAAAAGCTGAACATCAGAACAGAATTATTAATGTCTGACAATTGTCCTTTCAGTTGAACTGAGGCTATGAGCACTTTATTTATGTAATAAAGCAGTGCTCTCTTTCTTTGCAAAACCAGGTGTTTCTAAACTGTATACGCTGAGAATGAGACATAGGCCTTACAGTTTGATTTTTACAGTCTCTTTACTTCTGGTTTGCCTTTTTGCTTCTATTTGTAAAGTAAAGGCCATCCTGGAGTTTGCTACTTTCAGTTGTATTCATTGGAAATGATGTTGAAGTATGTGGGCCTTACTGAAAGTGTTCTTTCTTGGTGAGGTGGACATGAAATACATGGCTTTGGTGAACACCATTTCTACTGGCTGGCTGGGGCATGCAATACTGAGTGAAATAAAGGATCAGAGCCAGGGGTAGTGTCCCGTCTGCTCTGGAAAGCTGATGAACTAACCAGTGCTTCCTTTGGTGCCTTTCACTGACTTTCGCTGTGATTGATACAAGCAGCATCAGCAAAAATTTGACCTTTCTGCCTGCCCTTGCTGTCTTCAGACATGTGCTCTGTGAGAGGCCTGCTCACCTGTTTGTGTCTTATGATGTGACTCTGCTGTCCTGCCTTCCCAGATGACACTGCAGTGGTGCCAAGGTGGCTGTGAAGGAGCTAATGCTGTGGGTTTGGATATATAACAAAAAAAACCTCCAGAAACCTTTTGACTGGACTGTAAGGATAATACAGTGTTATTGTCTTTAATATTTGCAGCATCTCATAGAAAGACCTTAGACTGAAGAGCTGTATATTATTCAGAACTATCAATAACTTGAGAGCTGCTTTGCTATTCCTTTGTCCTTTCATTCTTGTCTTTCACTAATGACTTGTTCTGATGGTTACTGCTCTGTAGTTCTGATTGTCTTTGCCATGTGGGTTCCTGATTTGTTACCCTTGGCTGCAAAATCAAAATCCAGCACAAAGTGCAGTGCTGCCTTCCTGAGCACTGTGCTGTCCTTGCTGTAGGCATTTGCCTCTCATCTGCAGGAATCATCCCATGGGGGGGCTCCTTCCTTTGCCCTGTCCCTCTCTGGTGTAGCTGGGCCCTTACATTCAGGCAGTGTTAGCTGTCCAGGCTTTAGGTGGGCTGCAAGAGGAGTTTGGGTTTCTGGATGCATGGCTGAGGGTAGTGGTGTCATCCAACCCCCTGGAGCTGAGCAGCTGGAGCAGTTTTCCAGACACTGGGACCTGATTTCTCAGATATTTATCATCTCTGGTAAGGAGGGTGCTCTGATGCTCTTGGATTACTGTCTCATCTTTTGAGCACTCCTAAGATCCTAAGTTGCTATATGTTGCTCTCTCTCGCTCTATATTTATATATATTTATGAATACAACTGCTTTTAAGTACAGTCATAATAATAAATAAGCTTAGGAATTATATACCTGAATAGGTTTCTTCCATTAGTAAAGCAGTTAGTAGGTGGAATAGAATAAATATTCAGCAGGTATTGTAGTAGTAGAATAAAAGTGACTTTTCACTGGGGATTCATAATGTGTGTCTGAATCCATGATTAGAGACACCATTGCAAAACCCGTTTGGCTTTTTTTTTTTTTTTTTTTTTAAGAATAGCCCTGTCCAGGCAAGTAATGAGGCTACTTGATAGGACAGGAAGCCTCTTCGGAGGGTGATACTGAAGGCAGAAGGCCTTGTGATTCCTTTGGCCAAAGTGTCTTTTGCTGTTGCTTTTCTGTTGACTTTGAAGCCAGATTTGTAAGCGTGCAAATAAAAACTGGTAACACCTGTTAATTTTGCATCAGGGTTCAAGTGGTGGAGACACTGCATTACGTAGTAACAGGTACTTGGTTACACAGGACTAATGTTTTTGGTCTTGAAAAAGTCCCCCTTTCAGTTCAGATTTCTACCTTGAGTGTGATGGTGCAACATCAAACGAAATCTGACTGGTGGACGATTTATTGCAATGTTGACAAGAAAAAAAACTTATCTACCACAGGCTACACTGATAGAGGACAATGATATTTCATTGCAGTTTCTTCCCTGGAAAGCTACAGTGGCATTGATATTTTATAGTTTACATGTTGCTTCATCAGTTTGGGCAGCTCATGTCATGGAAGGGAAATGTGTGGAGATTGCTTGTTTTCAAACACTAATGCCTATGGACACATTTTTTGCAATGGCAAAAAGCAGTGAAGAAACAAGCTATTTGAACAATCATGTTCACAGCCAGATTTCTCCCTTTTCCTGTCTAGGCTCTATTTTGCCAACTATATATTTTCTTTAGTGTTTCAAGAAAAAACAGTAGAAACAGTGGCAACAGAGTCTTTGTAAAATACACATAGGTGTTTTAAAAGTCCGTTTATCTTGAACATGTATCTTGATCTAAACTTCAGCTATCTTTTAATTTTGTCACTCCTTCCCCAGTTCCTCTCTGTTTGATGCCATCTCAGGAGTGTTTGTGAGGCCCAGAATTCTCACTGTGGAATGTGAGAGAATTCTGCAAGTGATGATTATAAGGGAAAAGCATGGCATAGCATACCAGATTATAGGTGATTTGCTCAAGCATAAAACAGTTGAAAGGATCTGATGATAATTTTGAGGAAAAAAGCCTGAACTCTACCATGATTCTGGGGGACTTTGTCTTGATGGATCTTAAATGGGATATTTTGGTGTCCTGGTTTGAACTTTACTGTGAAGAAATGCAGGCCTTGAAGAGTGATGGGCTGTGTTGCCTGTGAAGACCTCAATGTCTCCTGGTGTTCCCATGTCCCTGAGAAGGGCTCCAATGGACTGGGCTGTAACTATTTTTTGAGATGATGATGCTGAACAAACATGCTAAAAATACGTTCTTAAGTTGGCTTGTGTGTAACCAGCACTTCTCAGATGACAGTCTGCATTTCCATCAGTTACAGGATGTTGAACCAGGTTGAATTGCTCTAGCTTGTGTTTTTGGGGTTGGATCCAACAGCTGCAGAAAAGCTGAATGTGATACCCTGTCCTGGTAGTGAAGGCCAGTGTGAACCCATCACACCTGTGAGTAGCAAACTGGACTCCTCTGCTCTGCTTTGACCAAAGTCACTCCTGATTTAGAAGCATTTAAATTTAATTAGACTTGAACTATTTGGACCATATTCATCACAGTGTACTCATAAAACACAGTCTGTCCTGGCTCTTTATGTTTCTGTGTCTTGTGTGATACTTAAAATGTGGCAGTAAGGAAGACATCCAGTTGTTTCCTTGCATTCAGTGACATGGATTGTTTTGGACAAAGAAACATTGTGAAATTATTTCCTCATTGCATTCTCCCAGCTGAGTGAGTGTGGCTTGAGGGTTCTGGTTTGGTTAATGTGGATGCTGAAGATGTATGTTTGGATGAGAAGCTCTGAGGAGGTGGCTGTGCTTTCTCCCTCCCAGACTCTGGCTCAGCAGGGTGCTGGCAAAGTGTTTGGTGGTGCTTTCAAGAGTTGCTGCACAAGGTTGAGGACTTGTATGCCCAGGTAAATGCAGCCCAGACTGGCTGACCCAGGATGGCTTCTCACTGATGGGGCAAAGGAGGAGGTCAACTTATATGCTGCACCTTGTTGCACTCAGTTTAGGTATCAAATGGCTGGACTTCCTCCTGCTTTAATCTGTGTGAGACAGAGTGAAAGAGCAACCAGGCCTTCTTGGTCTGAGAGTTGTATATGCAGGTGTCAGCCTACTGATTTCTCTGCTTGGGAAGCAAGACAAGGAGAATTTTGTGCTGCACAGCAGCAGGTTGAACCGTCTGAGTGGATCCGAGGTGCTTGGGAGGACTCTGGTATCGTTGTGGTCAGTGTTTATCATGCCAGCAGATGTCCTTAGGGGTCCTAATGTCTTGCAGTGCTGAGTATGAGTACACTGACAATGAAGAAGAGAAGGTGTGTATTCTCCAGGGAATCTTTTTTTTCCTTTAATGGCTTTAATTCCTTTTGGATGCTACACTTCAGAATAAAGGAGCCTTTTCTCAGTGTTATCTGAGGTTCTCTGACCTAGAGGATGCTACAGCTGCCCCTTCACCCTTTCAGCTTCTCTAAGGTTGGCGGTAGAATAAATCTGGTTTGCTCTGGAGTTTCATAATCATGAAATCAGCATTGATACTGAGCTGGTGGAATTTTTCAGAGAGAACAAATAGCAGTAGTCTTTCCATTTCTGTTTAATCAGATAGCCTCTTCTGAGAGAGATTGTGAGCTGGTAAACTGATATGCAGTGGCTGAGACAGATGAAAAATGATACAGCTGCTAATTACTGATTAGTTTCTGAAAAAGCAGTTCGTTTTGGTGTGGAAAATAAATAATCTCTGTGTGATGATATTGGGATGCTGTTGATCATGACCATCTTCACAAGCCTGAGTTTTCATTTTAAAAGGCATCATTGCCTGTTAAATATTTTGGGCATTTGTATTCCCCAGGTTGATCAACTATTTGAAATGCATTATCTCTCAGTGCTGTCACAATTAAAGAATGGCATGCTCAGGTGAAAGGGTTTGTCCGTTTCATAGATTGGAGAGATATGCTCACTGAAAATGAACATCCTCCCCAAGGTTAAATTAGCTATTTAAAGCTCCTCCAATTACAGTCTTGGATAGAAGGAGTTTTTTTTACATGGATAAGAGTTAGCAGAGGACAAATGACATAATTGGAGGGGAAGACAGAGACTTCATACGTGCTTTCTTCTAAAAGAGTGAGAGGGAGAAGACAATGCCAGGGAACTGCCTTCAGGTCTAAGGCCTTTCTAGTTGCTTTTATCTCAAGCAGTCTTTGCAGGTTAGGAAAGAAAGAAGAAAGAGTAAGTATTAGTGTAAAAATGTCCTGTGACTTTTCCCAAGTGTGCTATGTCGGGTTTGATGCTATCTGGCATTTTTTGTAAAAAAGTGACTCTCTTATTGGGATGTATGAACAGTCTACTTTTGCTTACATATAGCACAGGAGAGTGTATTAGCTGGTGAGTTGCACGGACATATTCCTATGTGCTCAAGTTGTAACAACCTGAATGAAAATTACACTCATAGCAAGAGAACACACTCTATTTAAATTAGACAAGGAAATTATGACAGAAAAAACCGATTGAATTAAGGGGATTTTAAACTAGCCACTGAAATAAATGCATGGCTTCAAACTTTGTTCTGCCAGAATTTATTAATAAAACACAATGAGGCTTTTGGAATACAATGAAGACCTCTTCCTTTGAAGGTTACACTGTAATTTGTGTAATTGTGTTTGTATAATTTGACTTCAAGATCTGTCCTTGTAATTTCGTAAACTGCAGATCTTGCAACAATCTGCTTCATTTTTCTTGTGCCTCACATTGATGCATCTAATTGCCTCGTAAGTATATACTCTGTTTAAAGCCATTGCACTGCCCTCTGGACCTTGAAAAATTCATCATCTGGTCTGTAATGATAATCTGTGTGTGGATCTTATCTGTGCAGCATCTGGCCACCTTTGCATGCTCCCTTGCTAAGCATACCCAGCTAATTGCCATTCTGAATAACCTCGGTTTACAACCACACAGCTGCAGAGAACTTACTGTGTGATGCCTCAATTTCTCCCAGCTGTGGAATGCCCTCTCTTGGCAGAGAAGGCAGAACACAGAGTCACAGGCATCCTCTTGGAGCTGGCTGATCCTGCTGAGAAATCCCCCTTCCCTGTATGGCTGTGGCACAGTTTCAGCTGGTCCTGTGCTCCGTGTGTTTCCTGCTGGAACGGGGTGGAAGAGTAGCTTTGGGCAAGGTAATGATTGGTGTTGGTAGGATGTGTGTGTAATTCTGAATATATAATTTTAATGATACTCTTATTAAATGGGTTTTAAAATCTTCCATTTTCTTAGTACAGAGTGGGTGCTGAAACATGTAGACTTTGAAAAAAGTTACCATTTTGGTGCTATCTTGTTGCTGAATTCCTTTGAAATCAACCGGCACTGCAGGCAAACAATTCAGGTTTGAAGGCATTAGTGCTGTGTGTTGGGTTTGTTCACGTGGAGAATCTGAGTTTGCTCTTGGCGGATGAAGCAGGGAGAAATTTTAAATCTGGGATAAAAGTTCAAAACACTGCTGAGAGAGATAAAACCAAATTGGATAGATGCCTATGGGAGAGTGGAAGGCAGAGAGTCATGTTGAGGAGTTGAGTCACTGAACTCTAGTTGTAGGCAAAGCTAATTTAAAGATAGGGTTTTGTTGTGTTACAGTAATTTCTTCAATGGCTTTACACAGCAGGGCCTGAAGAAATGGCTGTTGTCAAAATCATTGGAAATTTAGCATGTTTTTGAATCTTAAAATTACAGGGTTTTTCCTGATTATTTAGGAAAGACACCTCTTAACATATGTATTGATTCTTAAATAAATGGTATGAGACCTGAAAAGAAATTGTGTAATTTACAACTTATTTCTACAACTTATTTCTACATCCTTGGATTGAAATATGTGTAGAGTTCAGAGCAGAAGATGTTGAGTGAAGTTATACAAACTTAATAAAAATAAACCTATACATTACTTTGCATAAATGGGGGGAAAATCAGAGGACTAATGAATTTGCATAGATAACATTTGAATTGTTAATTCATATTGCATTTCATTGCAAGGATGTAATTTTTAATTAAGAATAAAATATGGTAGATATTTTAAATGGGAAATGATTATAATTGCAGATGGAAATTAAGGTAATGAGAACTGGTTTAAGTAATTGTTAACATTTTTCTAGGTTTTTTTTAAAGGCTTATAGTCTGTGGACATGACATTTGTTTTGTAGATGTGTGTATTTAAACATACAGTGATTAAGGCATGAAATGTTGGCAGCAAACAGAGTTTTAGTCTTAAGTTGTATATGTTGCTTGAAAGGCTCTGAATGGATGGACATTGGGGAATCTTGTTAGACTGATTGTGGTGTTTGTAGGATTGGTGTGAAACTGAGGTATAAAAACTATTTCCACAATGTCCGTTTCAAGCTATCATTCTTGTACTGAGGGTTTCACAGATGATACACATACTTCACTGGAGAAATTGAGGTTGTGTTTGTCCCCAGTAACCTTTGCCTTTAAAGTTCCCCATTTATGAGTATGACAGCACTGACCTGAATTGAACTCCCCCAGAGTTTTGTTGCTCTGTTGTGCTCAGTCTGTGGTTACCTGATGTGGCCCTTCAGGAAGCTGTGGGCAGCTCTTGGTACAGCTGAGCAGATCCCTGCCTGCCAGGGAGGGAAGGAGAACCTGCATGAGCAGCTCCTGACATCAAAAACCCTGCATGTGTGGGGGAGGGTTCCTGCAGCTCCACAGAGCAGTGTGTGCAGCCAGGGAAGGAAAGAAGATGGTGGTGCTGGAGGCAGAGAAACTCTAGAGGTGTGCAGAAGCAGCCCTGCTGTTCTGCTGCGCCCAAGGGTATTTCAGACACAGCCTGTGTGCTCCCACTGTTGAAGAAGGTCCCTTGGCCCTGTGTGCAGCACCAGAGTATGGCACTTTATAATTTCTTCTTGCCAAGGTCTGAAGATTTACAGCCTTCTGTTTAGGGAAATGCAGTGTGAAAACCTACAGAAGAACCATTTCCTATTCAGATAGCTGTGACATTGAGATAAAGAAAAATGCTTGAGTAGATTCCTTAGAAGAGAGGTACTTTTGCCATTTGAAAACTTGGTAAACTTACTTATCAAGCTTAGAGCTCTGTGTTCAGAAAGGATTTTGAAGTGAACAAAATTAGTGTTGCCACTTATGTTAAGAAGCATGTATGAAGTCTCTGTCATCTTTGGTTGCAAAGGGACTTGGAGAAAACTACAATTAGCACTAATTGGTGTTGTGTCTGAATCTTCTGTCTGTTGGTGTGAGAATGGACCCTTGAAATGATTGGCAGGAGCTACCTGCCTGCTCTAATTCCCTCAAGAGCTGTTCTGTTGCATTGCAGCACATTGCAAATGAAATGAGTGTTTACCAGAAGCAGCCAGCTAACACGTGCCTGAATTATCCATGCAGCACAGATACTGAAATTCAGTGCAAGTTACTTAATATGCTGGGTACTGGTAGCTGTAATAATGGTGGAGTACATTTTTTTTCTGATAAGTCTAGAGTTTTAACTCCTGCAGATTTCATTGTTCTGTGGTGCTCCACAGAATGGGTGGAAGAGGTTTGGCACACCAAGCAGTTGTCTAACATTTTCAATATGTAGAGGTAGGGGTTTTTTTTAATTTTGGATTTTTTGCCTTGTTATTTGGAAAGCAGCCTTGCACTTGAAATCTAGCTTGTTATCCATGGGAAAACATGGGAAAAAATATACCAAATTAGATAAAAACTCCATATGTAGAAAGACATATCCCTGCTTGGTTTTGGGTAAATATAATAGAAACCTAAAGAGTAAACTAATATTCAGTAAAATGATAAGAGAATTTACTTGAATGGCAATGTAGCAGTTTTCCACCTCTGAAGTGTGTAACCAGCGATATGAAGTATGGTAATGTCACTAGGGTAATATACAGCTGATAGCAGTGCAGTCATCTGCATTTCTTCCCCTTACCTTGTGTTTCTTTTTTTTCCCCTGAAGCACGTGTATCGGGAATTGAAAATGCAGTTTGCCTATTATACACTGGCAGTAATCTTTCCGTTTTTTGAATGTAAAAAATGAGTCCACAAACATGAGCAGCCACTGATGTATGGGGCTATTGATGGAAATTGAATTTACAAAGGGAAAATGGGATTTGGTTGTAGTCTGAAATGATAATGATGTAGCCCAAATGGATTTGTAATGGTCATTCATTCATTTTTTTCTGCAGTTTCGTGGTTTGACAAAACATATTTATGCAGGTGACTATGAAAGTAGTCCAGGTTCACTCTGTGTGGGAGTTACTAGCTAATGGCAAATAAAAATATGCAAAGTCTCAGCTTGAGCCTGTTCCCACAGACTTCAATAGGGGAATGAAGGGATGCTGTGATTTATTTTCCTAAGATGGGAAAAAGTGGAAAAAGTGGTTGGGGTAGTGCTTCTTTGAGATTTAAGAAATAATGAAAGCAAAATGTACCTTGACATAATTCTTAAAAATGTATGGATTTGTAGTATCAACCTAGTAAGTGCTTTATGTGGCACAACAAATGCATGAGACACTTTGCACTGTGTCTGCATAAGCGCAGACCTGGCCCTGAAGAATTTCCAGTCCAATTATGATTAAACTACTGTTTTTTTTATCTCCTGGGTGCAGTTTTATGTGCCTTATGATAACATCTGTATTGTTCTGATTTCAGTGGAGCTGTCTTCCCTCCTATGAAAGCAAAAGAATGACATGCCAGTGTTCCTTTGGTCAGAATAAACTGGTGGTGACAGGAAAATGGTAATTTAATGGTGTGGATGGATTTTTGGCTTTGTTTTCATCTTGTTTCTATTTTTTCCTTCTTTTTCTTTGGACCAGTGAACGTCACACTTGTAAACTGCCTTCCATTTTAACCAGAGTATAGTCCTTGTTAAATGTTGTATAATGTAAAAGTATGAATAGAAATAATTATGGAGTATGGGTAAAAGTGCTTCTGGCTTTATAAATATATTGCTTTTTATAAATTTTTTCCATTTAAAATCGTTACAGCCAGTGATTGAGATGCAAAGGCTCATGTGTACATGCCCGTGTAATGGAATCTGATGATCCATGTGGGTCCCTTCTGAAGCAGAACATTCTGATTTACCTGTAGGTAATATTGCCCCTGTTTTCATCGTGCTGCTGATTAAAGCCTGAGCTTTCTGAACAAGAGCTTGGCTTTAATGCTCTGAAGCCGTTTTGGGGCCATCCTGGGGGAGAGCAGGCGGCGGGGCCAGCTGAAGCCACAGGAAACCGCTCATTGTGAGCAGGATCCCTCGAGTATTTCCTGCAATGTAACTTCAGCTATTTTGGCTACAGGCCTTACTGCCTTTGTACTTTTTTTAAATTTTTTTTTT
>VYZT01000953.1:0-26952 GCA_013400735.1 Pomatostomus ruficeps | reverse complement strand
TCTCCTTTCTTGGTGCACCTGTAACGTCGGTGGACTAGGCGAACCCATACAGGACCTTCGCCAGCTCTCCCGCACCCCCGGAGCAGCCCAGCCAGCCCCTGGAACTGCGAACTCTGATCCTGCCACGATGCCACTGGCGGGGGCAGGATCAGAGACATCTCTCAGAGACACACACCAAGAGGGGATGTTAGGGTAAAGATAGAGATGTCACAATAAAGGTCCAGAAAGAGAAACGCTCAAAAACCTCAAAGCTTCTTCAGGACATCAAATGATGTCTTGCTCCGCCTTACAGACAAGGCCATTTTGCTGTGACTAGCTGAGAATCAGTTATACCGACACCTTTGAAATTAAGTAATAAATTTTGGGTTGATCATCTCTTTTCCATTCCTTCCACATAGGAAGGATCAAGAATATCAATGATAAAATTTGGACGTATTTTACATCCTATTCCCTTGTCCCCCAAGAAAGTTTCAGACTGAGTCTTAGATGGGTGGATGTTGGTTCAGTCAAGAATACACTCATACTGAGAAAACAAAGCACAACCTACATTTATGGTTAGGAAAGTTACTCCACGAAGATGTGAGAAAGTAAAACAACAAGACCTCATTGGGGAGCTCATTTTAGAGAAAGCACAGTTGGATGCATAGCCACAGTAAAATAATATTCAAAAAATCTGACCTAGATAACAGTATTTCCTAGTGACTAGAATTCATTAAAAGCAACAGATTAAAAATGTACTGCACAGGATTCTTTGAAGCCTGAGTGTCACACTCAGATTAAATAACTGAATTTATCTAAAAGTGAAAGCAACTTTTATTTTTTCCCTTAACAAAAAAATAACAACAAAGCAAGCTGGGAGTTCTGCTATTAAGAAGCAGCTAATAGTAAGTCAGAATATGAAACAGAGCTTTGGCTTTGTAGGGTTTAATATGAGTGAACGCTGTCTTTGGCTACATGAGTGAAGCTGATGAGCTCACAGACCTAAGTGCTGTGTTCAAAGGAATACCAAATACAAAAGCAGAACTCAGTATAAAGTGTCAAAGTTTCCACACTATAAACTTAAAGCAATTTCACATCATTTTAGCGAAAATGCATGATGATTAAATTATGCTGTCTCATGGTAGCAGTGCATTAGGATGTGTTAGGAAACGTCCTTCCTACCTCCCTGCTTGTCCCTGAGTGCTACAGTAAAAATCCTTAAAAAAGGAGGTTCAAGTGTATCCCCTCATAGAGAAGAAAGACAAATCAAACCCTTTACTCTTTGAGAAAGCTTCTAAGTTGTGCTGATACAGCCCCAGGTTACCGCTCCTTTTCAGGAAGGTACTTGAATGCTTCTAGACTCAATGTTAAGCATGTGCTTAAGCACTATATTAATGCCAAAGTGCCTTTCCACATCAAGCCTGTATTAACCTTGCAAGTAGAGATGGTTTACCTTAAAAGCTTTTGTATAAGCATGAATAAAGGGATGAGATTCATGGACTCACAGATCTTTCTATTTTTTCTGTAAAAATAACATGATGCATCACAAAATACCTTCTAGTACAAATTCTAAACTGTAGATGCCTGCAGAAGGTCCTCAGGAAATCTGAAAGATACTCTCCCAAACCAACAAAAATGATAATCAAAATACTAGTTTAAAATTTGCTAATGAAGGGGAAGAATTATGGAACATGCCTTCATGCTTACCATACTTGACAAGTTTGACAGTTTCTTAAAAATTACTCCAGAAGCACCTTTGAGTTGTACAACTGCTTTACAGCTACAGACAGCATGGTTAGCCATTTGTCACTTGAGAGTATTTACTTTTGCTCTGAATCAGTTACAGGAGTGAAACTAAGGTATTATCTCTTAGAAAACACTAAACCAATGTCGGTAGTAGATGAGCGTGTTCCATATTTGTTGTTATTTACTTACTACTTGTATTTAACATTAACTTCCTAACTAACCATCAAGGTTTTCTGAGGAAACTCATTAAAGGAGCTCAATTAGAAGATGACTACAGTTACCAGCTAATAGAAGGCTCCTTCCTTCCCTGAAGACAGCAAAGCGCTGGTCAACCGTGCTGCAGGAAAGGAACGGTTCACTGCAACTTCTACAATTGGTACTGTGAGCACTCTGCAAAGCAATTCCTACTGGATTTAACAGTGGTGACTGAAGAGGTTGCTGGTCCTCCCATCCTATTCCCATACCACTCCATTGCCACAGTTAAATATGAGAAGTTAGTGACTCCAAGATCCCCACCGCCTCAGCTCACGGCTGCCTCAATACCAAATAAAACCTGAAGGTGAATTACACTGCCCTCAAGCTGAGAGCTGCAGTGGCTGGGGAGCAGGCATCCTACTTTTTGCTATTTTTACCTCAAGGATAAGAAATTTCAAGAGAGACAGGGCAAAGTAGATGGCAGTAACTTCTTAAGCTGCCTCAGCCTGAATCAATGGAGCTCTTCAATCACAGCCCACAGAGCAAAACCCAGCCTAGTTTCCCCATCTGATCCATATAAGTCACCCACAATAGGATTTGCAAAAGTATATTGGGATTTGCTTTCTTTTGTTGGCCAAATCACTGACAAATCTCTGGAATTAAACTTTTTATAACTCAATTTCACCAAGCAGATGAAACTTCTTGGACTGACAGTTCTGCTCAGTAAAGCAGCTATGTGCATGGCTTTGGATCTTGGGCAAATTTGCAGGCTTACCAGAATGAAATCTGACTGAAAGAACTTTTTGTGTATTTTGTAACTGTACTCTTGCATTTTAGAGCTACTATTTTTAGGCCTCACAGACTGTCACCTTCTTGCAGGGCCAGTAATCAAGAGGAAAGCTTGGTATTTTGGAATGAGTGCTCTTCCACCTGGGATTTATGCAGATTATCTCAAAAGTCCTAACACAACTGGCAC
The DNA here is from genome assembly GCA_013400735.1 of Pomatostomus ruficeps. Taxonomy (NCBI): domain Eukaryota; kingdom Metazoa; phylum Chordata; class Aves; order Passeriformes; family Timaliidae; genus Pomatostomus; species Pomatostomus ruficeps. The sequence goes on along the minus strand of VYZT01000953.1, from coordinate 24,056 downwards.
CTGTTCAAGTGTCTCTAGTGACAGTGACTCCCTGGCAGTCATCTGCAAAATCTCCCTAGTGTTTCCTTTCTTACCATCAAGAACCACACATTATTTCATTGTATTCAGACTTTAAGCCTACATGTTAGATAAAATTGCTACAAGGTCCTCCTGCTGCTTCGAAGATCTCTGGCAGCAGCCTTTTGCTGGATGCTGATTTACTGTGTTTGGTATCTGGTATTTCTGCATTGTTTCCATCATCTGAAAGTTCAAAACATGGTTAACAGGCTGGATGGCTAACACAGGCTATGCTGCTCTCCTAATGTCAGAGTGCACGCTGCCTTCATCCCTCTGCCCAAGAGCAGAAAGGCAACGTTGCTCCCATTTTTTACCTGACTTCTTTCTGCTACAGAAGCTTTGAAAAAAAAACCTGTTCCAAACTATTTTCCTGTTTTACTGTTCACTCAGAATCGTGATGCTTTTTTTCCTGTAACTAGATGAATGTTTCTCCTATTTCCACTGTATGGTAAAGAAAAAAACCATGCCTCCTTACCCAATGTTACTAATAACTGATTTGGGGGTCTACATTAACCTTTGCAGCTAAAACTGTCTAAACTGTTTAATGCTTAATAAGGAAGTTTCTTCTTGCATGCATAAATCTGAGGTTTCCGCTTTTAGACCCTCAAGCTCCAGAAACGGGCACAGCTTGCTGCTCCTTTATAATTATTTACTTCATTTCACATGAGGCTCTTTTGTGAAGAACACTTCAGTATGAGTTTGGATCTTCAAAGCTAATTTACAGGTGAAGCTGACAAGAACACCGACGGATGGACAACTGCAATATGCCATGACACTCCAAGAAAATGGAATTATATTAGGTAAAGATAGTGCCACTTCAGCTCTGAAACAGGAGCTTGTTCTGTGGGAAAGTGTATCTGATCTCTAATATACTCGGGCCAAATCAGGAGCAGCGTCAGGACATTGAATGGCTCTACATCGGTGACAGAGGAGAAGATAACTGGTTTTACAGAATTGACTTCAGAAAGTTGAAATGGCCTATAGGTCTCCTCTCCCCAACCACGAGCCCATACAGATCCCCAGAATGTAATTCAAGGGGAAAACAAACAAACCAAAACTACGACTCTCACCTGCACCTTTTGGTTTTCCCAAGACATTTTTCTGATCCTAAGACATAGTTTATTTTCACATTATGGTCAGCAAACAGATACCCAAGTATCTGCTGTATTTCCTTGAATTCTCATTTATTTTCTCCATAGGGAAATACAGGAAAGTCTGTCCTTACAAAGACTGCCCAAAATCTGTACTTAGGCTGTGACTAAGTATTGCTTTGGATCACTCAAGACCCAAATTCAGAAAACCAGTTAAATTTATATTTTGGTTTTTGCTACTGAGCTAAAAACTCACCTATATGTATGGGTCTCACTGAAATCAAAAGGATTTAAACATATACTTACTTTTACACAAGGGAGACAGACTTAAGCATTATGTTTAACAGTTCTTTAGAGACGGAACTTAAGCAAGTCAAGGCAAGTACCATTAAATGAACAGGTACTGCTCTCTGCTTATGTGATGGCACAATAATTGAGATGTGGCTGCAGAAGTGGCAAATCATACTCTGTACCACTCCAAAAAATAGAAGCTAACGTAATTGAGGTACTTTGGACATATCATTGGTTGCACCATGCTCCTGATCCTGTCTTTTGGGATTATTTTGTCTGATTTACTTCACCAGGAACAGGTGAGTCCCAATTTCCACATGAAGACTTACTCCTGTAATTGGGAGAAAGCAAATTTTCACGCTCAGATAAGGTAAAATGAATGTGCAAAAATGCAGGTAACTCACCTGAGGATGAGCCCCCTCAGACTACTGTCATAAATCATCATTACTTCAGTCCCTGCTTCAGACATTGGAAGAGGCTGTGGTTTAAGCAGTTGTCTGAAACGCAGTTTTGGTGACTGCAAAATCTAGTCTGATCCACAAGTATAAATCCAAATTATCCACAGTGATTGATAGTTGTATTGTTCACCAAAGCCTTTATATGTCTCAGAAAAGTTGATGTATATAGAATTTACCATCAGAAATAATATCTTTAAAAAAACTAAAATCTCATTGCAGATGGATACAAGTAAATTACTTTTAAATTATTTTAGAAAAGCTCTTTTGCATTTACTAAAGCAATGAGCTAATACCCACATCTCAGGCTTGAAAGCCCAGAAATAGCTCTTTAGCAAGGTAGAGTAGCACGTGGAGGTCATGTAACAGACACATTCATAACGTAATTCTGTGATGATCATCACATGATGATCTCCACGTACATGTATATACATACATAGATTTTAACTTTTTAGTGTATATACTTTATGAAGGCATTAAAAATACATACGTGAATTATTCATAACAATATTAAGATTACACCAGGGTGTGCATCAAATTAATGGAGTTTCCAATTATACAAATCTTAGTATTTCTTCAAAAAAAAAGTAGCAAAAAGGAATTACCTTTTCCTTTTAATCTTATGTTTTAAATTAAAAATATACTGAAATGTACCTTAATCAAAACACAAAAGCGCACCAGTTTCACTGGAGATTTTATAAAAATATTGGTCTCTGCTTTGCTTGTGGTAGTGCTTCCTGCAATTCTCTTGCAGTTCGGTTAAATGTCAATGCTCCAATTACTTTAATAGTCAAACTGTGTGCTATTTTCACCACACAGTCATTCAGGCTTGTCATGTTTGACAAATCCAGTAATTGAGATGAACTCTTGGAGAATACTGACATGTAACCAGTCATTTCCTACTGCAGAACATTGACCTCTGCAGCACAAACCACAGTGGATTTATTCAGCAGCTTGAAAAAACAAACAGGCTTGGTAAATTTAAGATGATCATTTCATACATCTCCATTCATTTCCTTGTTTATTCACTTTCTGTTGCACTGGGGTGGGAATTAATGCATTAGGGGCACTTTCAATAAGCAAGAAAAAAAGGACTACATTAAATATTCTGAAAAACTATTGTGAATTAAAAATGGCCTAGTAGATTACCACAGGCTGGGTGTGCTGTCAAAGAGCCTCAAATTCTCCCTCAGTGCTCCCTGCCCCCAAGCAGCTGCACCCTACCCCAGCTTCAGCTCATTAACAGAAGAAAGTATTACACAAATTACATGAAGTATTTATCAGCAGTGATCATTTCAGTCCTTCCAGTACATTAACCCTTGCTGGGGCCTTTTTATTTTTACTGTACCTCCGCCATGATGTCCTGCAGCCGGTGTGCAACAACGCACTGAAAACTCAGGACCCTCCTGATTCACCTTGGATTCACTGAACCAAGCACAACCAGTGCAAAACCTACCAAGTGTGTACTTGCTGCGCTGGCAGGTCCTTGGGTGATGCCTTTGGGACAACAATCCGTGTTTGACAGGTTTGAACAGCTACAAGCCCATCACAGTTGTATCAAAAATATTTTGCAATGACAGCTTGTTGCAAAGGTAAAATGCAATGAAAGTCTGGAATGAGGATGCAACCTAATTCAAATGGAATTCTGAAGCTCCCCTGTGATCTACATCAACTGGGCATCTGGTGCTACTTTTGTTACAAAAGACACTACAGACCTTAACACCAGAATTTAGCCTTTCTTTGGATGAAGCACTACCATTTCATATAAAGAATTAACTCCCCCTCAAAGCAATATAACCCCAAAAAGAAAGAATTGTGATCAAAAGCAAATGATGGATAGAAATGTAAGAAGAAATAATTGACACAGACAATACCAGTTTCCAAGAAATGACCTTTGCAGTTGCCAAAATTAAACATCCCTTTGAACGCTTCTGACTGCCCTCATCAGAGACAGTGGCTGGTCTAGGACACACATTACCAAACCAGGCTTATAAGAAACCTTGCTTCACATCCCCTCTCCCAAAGACTTTTAGCTTGATCTTTGTAAAATGAATTCATTTATCTGTTTTACAAGCTGATGGATTGTTCTTCCCTGGAGTCTTTGAAAGAAATGTATTAACTATCACAAGCCACTACTTAGCTTCTGCAGGGGATAGAGACCTCTTACATATCAAAGACAGCATGTCCATATAATTTTTTTAATACGTACTAATTCACAAGCAAATGTATGGCAACCACCAAGCTGAAAAGACATCAGGAAACATCTGAGAAGGCAGAACTAAGACAAAAGAAAGCTAGAAATTACTTATGCAAAATCTATTTTCAGGAAAAAGAAATTGTTCAAAACCCCAATAAAAGGGGAAAGTGAATAACTAAGCAGTTCTACTCTGATTAAATTACTATACATTTATTTCCGTACTGTTTCCTTCCAGTATAACTTTTTGCATTAGGTGTGCAGTGCCCGCCTGAGAGACAGAGACCTGGAACCTACTATAAGGCTACTTGGAGCACCTGGTAGAGAACAAAGCCTTGGAGCTGGTGAGCAAGAACAGTGCTCCCTCTCAATGCTGAGGTGACGTAGCCCACATCAAGAGGAAGGCAGTTAACTGTCCCTTCAGCTGGATGCTGCAGATTCCAGCCTTTTCCATGGGAATGCACAAGATCGTCATGGAAGATGGTGATTAGTTACTCACACATCACACATTCAAACAGAAATCAGCCTGTGGTACAGGGCACAGCTGACTGAAGCAATTCACTGCATTTGCCTTGAGGGTCTGACTAAAAGAGGAAGAGGACTGGCTCAAAGTACCAGTCCTTTCCATAGTCTCGCAATCCTCGGTATCTCCACTAGTCACGCACACCGTGTCCATCCCTACCCAGGAGCGCATTTCCCAAGATCATGAATTAACTTTCTGTCTATTTGCACGACACAAATCCAGTTGAGCCTTGTAACGAGGAACAATCAGCACTGAGAAGGTCACGGGGGGGACCAGACGCTCTCCCCAGGTACTGCAAGCTGGATAGCAGAATTCCCTGAGGGCACCACAGTCTCCTGCACCACCTGCACGCAACTGCAGCTGCTGAAGGGGCTTCCCTAAGCGCTGAAGCACTACAGAGTCCTGATCCACAGAGCACCTGCAGGCACCACCACAGTGCAGAGAGGACAACTCCTCGCGTTTAGCTACGAGCACTTACGGATAATGTGCCTTAGGAGGCAGGAGGGTTGCTACCTCTCCAAGGCAGAGCCACAAAGCCTGGAGAGAAGCACATGTGCAACACAGTGATCAGCACCCTGCCCTCCTCCCCACCATACACCAGCTCCCATCACCCTTACCAGCCCAGGGAAACCAGGTCACATCCCACCTGCCAATGCGTGCTGGGCATTTATTTACTTCTAGATTTATTTACTTCCTCCTTCCCCATCCATGTGCTGGTACATGACCATATGACATCACTATTCCAGACAACCTCATACCCCATGCACCTGAGTAGATTAAGCTTTTCCTCCCAGAGACACCGGCCTTGCTATTCATGCTCCATGGCTTCACCACCTCCAGTGACAGTGGGGCTTCGGCAGAAACCATTTGCCTTTCTGTCAATGACGAGAAAAGCAACGTGCCTGCTGAGCATACCAAAGCTTGGAGGTCTGCATTAGGCTGCAGGCAGAGCTTGAGATGTTGGTTATTGTATATGAAGTTATAAACAGGCATCAGACAACTGCTCAGCCCAGCTTTGGGAAATGGGGAAAAAAGTATTCTCCTGTCACAAGATGCAGTAAATCCACATCTGATTCCCCTTCCTTCTGCAGTAACTCTGAGCCTGGTCTGATGCATTCAGGTGACTGTCCCTCTTTCAGTACCTTTTTGCCATAGCTACAGAGTGTATTCTCACTGTTGTACTATAAACCCCAGGTTTGCAACTCCCATACTTTTCATGAGGGCAAAAAATCGTAGACCACAACAGGGAGCAAATTTTTCAAACAAACTGGAACATGATGACCTTCAGGATGCAATTAAGGAAGGCTGATCCTTATTGCAGCGGGGCTGCATGGAATGACCTTCTGAGGTGCCTTGCAGCACTCTTTCCTATGACTCTGCTTGCAAAGCCCCATTTATTAGACAGCATTTGTGGTAAAGACAGAGCTTGCGTTCCTAGGTATTTCATTCAGTATACTGTTTATTTGTTATTCACATAAGGTTATCTATCTTATCTGGTCACTAACACACAATTCAGATTATTTTCCAAGAGTATTTAAAATTTTATTCTCTGGTAAACCAGGCCAAAAAGTGACACTTATTAGCTGGTGACTAATAAATAAGGAAGTGTTTGAGACATGTTTTCCAACGTTTCACTTATGTTGCCATACAAAGCAACCTACTGTACAAGAGATGATTGCTAATGATTATATAAAAAAAAACATGTTATGGAAATCTCCAGACTTACATGATTTATTTTTTTTCCCCTCCATAAACATCTGCTGCCTCATGAAATTTATCTTTTCTTTCAATAACCAGTATTTCTCAAGGAACATTTTAAGGCCTTTGAGACGGTCAAAGCCAGTTTTGCTGACTGATTCAAAATCAGCCATACCTCTTTTGACAGTGTGAAAACAGATTATAACATCCTCTTTGGGATTTTGAGGCCACATCCTTCTCTGCAATCAAAGTCCCAGCGAGTCAGATGTTTGAACACCTAGTCTGAAAAAAATACTTTGCTCTTGCAAAAAGAGACAGCAGTGAGGGAGGAGTAAAAAGGGCAGAAAGCAAGCATTACATAGGATTTTAAATTGGGAACGTGGGCAACTCAGAGGAGCAAAAATAAATAGGAACGAACTAGGAGGATTGTGGCTTATGCCTTCCAAAGATGCTACTTTGCAGGCTGGCCTGCATGACAGGCAGATATGTTTCTTGACTTACAGGAGACTCCAGGATGGAAAGAGAAAAAACTATTACTTGCAATATATGTTTAGGGAGGTATTTTTAACGCTGTAACTCTTTAGGGATGAAATACAGGACAGACATCTTGCTGTTTGGTAAAAGAACAAAGACTCTATTAGGAGTATTTGCCCAAAGCTGTAACAATTTAAGGAAGAACAGCCTTACATCAATAATTAGATCAACAAGGGGCAGGGAAAGGCAAGCTTATTTACAGACAAGAAAACAAATGCATGTTGTGTGCTATTGTTCATATTCAAATGTTTAACTACACTGTATTTAAAGTGTATTTTTTTTCTGTTACAAAATTAACAAACACTCATTTTCTTAAATAAAAAAATTATGGATTTTTCAGGATATTTTAGGTTAATTCACGGGTTTTTTTGATTCACAGGTAGTTGACTCTATGCTGGCTTATAGAAAAAAATGTTTTAAAAATACCCTAACATATTCTAAGTGGAATAGTTACATCTTTGAAGAATGTAATAAATTGGTGTTAAAATATCTAATAAAGGACTTATTAACACATCTGGAATGGAGAGCCAAAGGGCCTAATGTCTCATGACAATAATATATTCCTTTAAAATCACAGTAACCATTTCAGTCTCAGAAAGAATTAGTTTTGGTTATGTACTGAATACATTTGCTCATGTTAATATAAGTGATCTTTAATATTCATTTTACATTTACATTGCCAACAACTGTACTAGGTTCTTTGCAGAACAGATTAAATCCTTGCCTTGGCAGGCTGACAGTCTTCAGAGAGAAGAGTGAGAGTGGAAAGGCAGCAGGAACACTGCACGCACACTACTAAACGCATCTGCGTGCAATGCAATTACCAGAGTGCATTTTCCTGAAGCGCCACTCTGCCTCACATGGACGAAGGTCTGTCCACATCAGGCTGCAGCCCACAAGTTACAGGCAAAAGGGAAGATCATTCAGGGTTGGTCCTAACAGGATACAAAGGGCTCCATGAGTGATTATCTCCTCCCGTGAGCACGGAAAACTGACTTGAAACACTCTCATTTACCCATAATGCTGCTTTCACAAACTTAGTGATGTAGAGGACAATAAAAGAACACAAAGTAGTCAGGGCTTTTTGTGATACTAAATGAGATCTCCTTTTAATCATATTTGCTTTACGTAGCTCTGGTGGCTCTGATGCTTTTGGCAAAATCTTGTTTGAGTTGCTAAAGCATAACATCAAAGCCCAGACTGGGCTTTTACATTTATTCTGAGAATTTATACCATTTGGGGCATTCTAAGACGATACATTCTATGTAATTTTTAAAATTTTTTGCCAGAAAATTTGTGCATATTTTACAGAATTTTTAACATATAAGTTTGCACAGATAATTGTAATATGCAGTCTACTTTTTTATAAGTATACTTGTGTATAATTTATATAGTATGTAATATATAATGTACATGTATGATTAGATGCAGTATGCTGTACAATGCCCTTTTTCCTTAGTACATTGCAAAACTCTTTGTACTAGCTGAACAATAAGAAACAGTGGAATACATTTATTATGCATCTTGGGCTTGCTACATAACTACTTTTTTCCACTTTTTCACCTATTCAATTAAATTGAAGTGAGAGTGCCATACAATTCTAAAAGTGGAAAACCTGAACAATGAATTATACAAATAGATGTACTGTACCATGACTATCTAACACCTAACCTGAATATCATAAAAGCATTTTACAGATTTGATCTGCATATTTATCTGTTCCCCTTTCAATCTGGGAAAGTGGAGTAGCTGTTGAAAATATTCTGTTAATTGTTCTCAAACGTGTTGAATAACTCTTAAGAAAATACGAAACCAAAAGGGTACTTTTAATGGATGGTTTCATCTTTATATCTCTCTCATATACACATTCATAAGTGTATACTAAATACATCAACCCCTAAAAACTAATAGAAAACTTCAAATTATTTTGAGCAGAAACTGAATTTTATTCCTAAAAGCACAAACTTGCAGATACTGCCTACACTGAAAATGAAGCTAACATAAAAGTTTCCAAATGAGAAGGGAAAAAAAAAAGAAAATTCTTCACACAATAAAAATAAATAACGTGTAAAAACGCATACACACACCGACAGAGGAAGCCTGTCTACAGTAAGAAATTATTTAGACTTATGTTTCTGGTTGGTTTTCATCCCACTAGAACCCTATCAACAAAATTATAAGCATGTATTACAGACTGCCTACTTACTGTTAGCACACACTTAATCCTGCCAAGGCCGGTTCTACAGAAAACATTATCAGTGTGCAAACCATAAATGAACAAAATTACCATCTGCACACTGAAGAAGTGAACTGCAAACATAATTATATCTCTTACATGTAGTAAGTACACAGTTGTTTAAAATTTGGACTTACAACCTGTTTTTCAAATAATGGCTTCAGTCTGCTTCCAAGTCACCAAGCTAATGGCTGTAATAAGTAGCTATACCTCTTAATCAGAGAATGTCACAATAAGCATAGTGCATCTATCTATCTAATCTTTTCTGGCCATGTTATTATGGTTTATGAGCAGTTTTACCACCCATATGTTATGCTGTCATGTTCTCCTAAAAGCTGGTTATTAGGATTAAATGGAGAAAGTGAAATATGAATGCCTGTATAAATTGCAGAGATGAATGCTGCTAAAAGCAAGGTGTCCTAGGTCAGAGGCAGACATGTCATATGTTGCAGGGCATGCCACTTATTTCAGCAGGAAACCCACACAATTTGCTTGGACTGTGTCAGGCTTTCCGACTCGTTGCCACAGTTTGGCTTCATATGGAAAACAACAGCTGATGCTCATTTGTTTCTACTCTCCTAAAACGTACCATGGCACAAAACACTAGAATCAAACCTTCTTCTCACCAATTTTAAAGCTAGATGCTGTAATGACTGTTATTCATCACATTAAGACCACTATACCTCATGAAAAAGCAATGACATCCCTTTCTGACCTTAACAATACACTGAAATTCAGAGGACTACTTTCATTAGAACAAGAAGTTCACAATGAAATCAGACACTGGATGCAGACACCTTCACATCTGGTACAAAATACAAGAGATGCACAATGGAGTATACCAAAAAAAAACAAATGAAACCCCAAAAAACCCCAAACCTACAAAAAACCTTGGGATCTGCAACTGACAATGAATTATGACTTGCATAAGAACCAATACTGTAAAACTGTTTGGGGTGAGGGAGGGACAATTCTCATTTTGTGACATTTTAGCAGAAGAAAAGAGGAAGCAATTACTGTGCTCTGCTCAGCACTGAGGAGGCCACATTTGGTTTTTTGGGGCATTGCACTTGCACAAATTGTGGAGAAACTGGAGAGAATCTGTAAATAGCAACATCTTTAAGAGAGTTCCTGAAGGTCTGATCAGGACGGAGAGATTGAAAGGTGCCGTTTCCTTGTCTTAGTAAAGACGAGAGCTTTCCTAGAGAAAAATGTTTTTATAAATGAGGACAGTGCTGGTTTGCTCAATATCTGGACTAAAAAAAAAAAAAAAAATAACTACTTTAACTTACAATTAAAAAAAAAAGAAAAAGGAAATAAAAGAAAAAAGTAATGATGTTGTAATTCTGATTAATAGGAGGGCGGACCTTCTAACTAAAAGGATCACAAAGCAGAGAAATAGACTACTGCATGCAATTCACTTCACTGCAGATTTCTAAGGAAAAAAATTCTGTAAGAGATAATGTAGCCATAAATAATTCTACATCCTAGCAGAACTAGATGACCTTTACAGATCCCTTCTAGCAGAAGCAGTGTAAGAACCATGGTGGTCTCCAAGGCAGAGGGGAAGAGATGAGCCCCTTTTCCCCTGTAGCATGGCTTCCCATCCCAGTTGAAGAAGGGCTGGTAGGGCTCAGTGCTCCCATCCAAGGGCTTCGAGAAGTGACCCTCACAGCTTTTCTACCCTCCAGTCTTGTATTTCTGAGACCGACAAGATAGGGCTGCACAACAGAGTTGAATGACAAAACTTCCATTTTCCTACATGCAGCAGGAGTCAAACAATGTAATTCCTTCAGAAGTCCCTCTGCCAGGACATCATCCAAAAGCCATCTGATGTTTCCTGAAGCTGCCCTCCTGTAGCCACACCTGATCCTCCCTTCTGCCTTTCCCCTGACTGTGGATGTCCTACTGTACTGCATGGACACAAACACACGTACCCGAACCAGGCCAAGGAGCCAAAAAGGAGAGCCAAATGAGAGAGCCAAAATGAGAGGCCAAAGAGAGAGGGCAAAAAGAGAGAGGGCAGAACCCTCTGACCTTTATTTATATGTTAGAAATCACCGTGGATTGGAGGTAGAAATTACCACCTTTCAAATCACACTGGTTAAAGCATAAGTCTATCACATTTCTCCGCCTAGGAGAATGGAATGAAAACAACAAGGACAGTTAGCAAAAACATGGATAGTTAGCAAAAACATGAATAGCTAGCAAAAACCATGGCCATGTTTACAACAGCATACGTGAGAAAGTATTACAGCAAAGAGAAACACTGAAAAACTGCAAAACTCAGGACAACACCTGACCCTCTGCCACGGCCTCCCAAGCCTTCTCAAATCACTGCATGGACAACAGCTCCCTTTGGACTGTGGGGAGCAGTCTCCAGCTCTTGTAGGAACCAGGCTACACAGAGGAGCCAAATGACCTCTTGATGCCTCTCCTGACAGCAAGACTGAGATCTACTCACGGTACACTACAAAACACAAGCTAAGGCACTTCTGTGACATCCGCTACATCACTAGAATGGCAATGCGGTAAATGGAAGTTCACAGATTTCTCCAGGTGGACTCTACCCCGTTCCCATGTTTTACTATCCTTCCTTTCAGACATACATATCTTTGTCTCTTCTGCTACTGTAGGAGAAAGGATTGCTTCAAAAGAACATAAAGGCTATAAATTGAGAAGACTTTTTTTTTTTTTCTAGTTGCCTCTCAGATTCTGGAAAAGGTCTTTGGCCAAAACTAGCCATGTCCAGTTCCAGGGAGTTTTAATTCTGCACATGATGGGGCAGCACTGTACCAGAGGCATGAAGCTAGCAATGTGGCAATGTGTAGACAAACAGCATCCACACCAGTCCTCTGGTGACCTTATGTGCTGAATGAGCCCACAGCTGGCTGCTGCAGTAAATGGTATGCCAAATGGTATGCCAGCTGATGATGCACAGCACCGGTGCTGTGTGCTCGCAGTGCTGCACCTACTAATGAGGTAGGCTGCTGCGCTCTGCGGTAGATGAAGTTTCTGTGGAGCTTTTATCTTCAGCTTCAGTGAGTTACAGTAATCCAGCCTGGTTGTGCAGAATGTGTTCATCACTACCGCTACACCCACGCCAGAGAAAAGGAAGCATAGTTCCTTGAACAGCCAGAAGTAGAATAATTAATTTCTGACTATTTCTGGCATCTTGGTATTGAAGTACCAGCTAGAGTAGAATGCTGCATGGAACTCATAATGCTTTGAAAAAGGAAGGTCAAGTGCTTTCCTAGAGAAAAGGGGTCAGTGCCTCTTCTACTTCCATCAAATCACTCACACTAGATACATTGCTGTGCTGTGGCTTGGATACACCGTAAGCCAGTCACTCTTGCTGAGTAATTTAACAGTATATTGTGATCTACATGTCAAAACCAGTAGGAAGATCAAGTATGGATGTTAATATGATTTAAAAGGTACTTTGCAGTAGCAACAGCTAAAGACACAATTAGGTCTCTATCTCTGCTAGTCAAGGAAATATAATGGAAGAGTAGTGTAAGTAATTACATTACACTGGTCAAAATAAGAGAGCTAAGCACTGCATTTTCTTTAGTGTCTGTACTCATTTGCCTGCTTGAAGTGGCAGTGCCTTAGTATCACAGCTAATACCTTAGCTGTGATAATACACTGCGGAAGCTTTATTGCAGGTGTACCTTTACCATTCTATTCACTTCTTATGAAACAAAACTAAATAATAGCAGCACAAAACGGTAGTCTGCAACATAGGCTGGAATAAACACTTCTCTGATACACATCTGCCAAACATTATGATGGAGATGTATGTGAGAGGATGGGTAATCTTCAGCACCCTGCTGCTAGCAAAGTACCACCTTGTAGTGACGTGACAGCCTAAAATGTTCAATATAAACCATCTTGGCTGTGGGAAAATCCAAGAAAATAAACCTTTAAAGTGGTAACACCCCCTGCATTTTTCCAGTTTCCAGTGTTCCTCTGAAACAGCCGGCCTTGTTAGTGTGTACTAAAGCAAAGAGAGGTTTGGCATCAGCCAGAGGAAGCTGCTGGCTTTTCACAATGACAGAATCTGGAATATGGGTTGCAGAGGGGCATATGCTCGCAGTATTAGCAACAAAACAAGATTTCTACGATGTTTTCCCCTCTGAGGTAAGGCAGTGAAAAAGAGTTGTACATAAAGCAAGACAAACATCTGACCATGCATGGAGACCCCAAGACGTGTGGTACTTTCTGCAACGACCTCGAGTCAGTCTATGTGACTGATGAGCACATGGTATACAGCCAGACACGGTCAGAGCATGAGAACTTTTACCCTGAGCGACATGCCAAATGGTGCCTCTCTGCCTTACTCAGGCCTTTCTGGCATAAACTTGCCTCACAATGCCATTTTGCATTCAGAGAAGATACAGGACCTTTTGAATTCTCCCCCTGCTGTGGCCTCCTGCTTTCTGTTATCAGCCATGATTGCACTGCTGGTATGAAGCCTCAAGCAGGCTGGCAGGGTAATGCCCTGCACAAGACGGCTGGACAAAGGTGAGCCAATACAGCATCCATACCATTCCCACTCCAGTGAAGGAGCACCCATGGCTTGCAGCCATCTGCAGGCACAGCCATCAACACAGAAGTCCCCAAGGAGCAATTCACATTTTAGAGATCCAGGGCATGTCAGGAGAACACACCTTCTTCTACATCCCTTGGGGCTGCAACACACAGTAGTGGGATGCAAACCTCAATCCTAAGAATATGCTTCTCCCCATTAAGGCTCATGAATCAACTCAGCATAATCCAGTTCTGCTGGTGATGGTCCACTGGGCATCACTTTTTTAAATGCTGCCAAAGATTCAGAGTTCAGGTTGCTTCCTCAGCCCATGAATTTCATGTAGTATCACCAAGCAGTACTCAGTAAATCTTCAGCTGCTGCTATAAAATGAAATAAAATAACCAATAAGCACTATTTCTAACCACAAAACATCTTACTCATTATGCAAGATATGCTTCTGTCATTCTCTGAGGGAAAAATGCCTAATTACTTACATTATAGCTCGCTGGAAATACAACGAATAAAACAAGAAAGGCTATGGAAGGATGAAAATAATGGCAACATGTGGTGCGGGGGCTGACCCTAGGAGAGAGAGGTATTTATCCTGAAGATATGCAAATTATAACAGGAGTTTGGAGAAAAGCAGAGCCAATTAAGAAAATTGTCTGTCTCACATCAAGGAAGACACATTTACCTAAATAATGTTTGCTTAAGCTTAACCCATACCGTTCTGTTTGTGTGTGCAGGGGTGGAGAACAGTGGCATACGAGATGGATGAAATCCTGACTTCTCCCTCCCCAGCGTACTTTCTGCTGCTCTTTGGGACTATAGCTCAGTGTAATTCAGAAAGGTAGTTTTCTGAAAACTTTTAGTAGCTGTCACTTATGTCTGAACATATGGTCAGTTTGACAAAATCTTTAGCGGCCTTATGGCTTAATACCTGCATACTTATTTACGCTGGTTTTACCTCAACAGGCAATGGTATAAACCCCTATCTTTTCTCCTTTCTGCTGATTCCCTGCCCCTTGCACACATTCACACAAAGACGTACATACTGAGAAAAAATAATAGTAGTAACAAAAAAGCAATGACATTTCTGCAAACACAATGGACAGCCATTTTTGAGGAAACCGTGTCCTCCTCCACACAAAACCTGTGAACATCCAGAACAGCTGCTACTTGCTAGTAGTCTGTAAAGCTACACACCCATAAATGTTCTGCATATGCTTGGTTATCTATCAGATATGCATAAAGGTAGTGGTGAGGCACACATTAGAATTCATTACTGCGCTTCTTGCAGTGCTGCTTTTTTCTCCCCCTCAGAGGTATATTCAGGCCAAGTCAATGGCCTGCACAAAGGGTAGATGATGCAGTGCACAGCTTGGAAATCCATTCATGAGGGAGCGTGTCATGAAAGATGTATCAGATAGTTGTACTTTCTGGGGCCACAGCTGTCATTTTTGTGGAGAGGCACCTGTTACATGAGAGTATTTACCAGATATGACAAAATGGGGTGTAAGTGGACATGAAGCCTTAAAATTTATACTTAAAATTGAAGGAGCAAATGTTTAAAGGGCACCACAGCCATGGTTCCTACATAAGCAGTACAGCACTGGGAATATCATTGATGCACTAAGATTAGTGTGAAAGGTTCCTAGCAATGACTACCTGCTAAATACAATGTAATTAGAGAACACTTCCCTATGAATTAAATGCAAATACTTTGATATGTGACTGAGCACATTACATTACACAGTATTAGCATATTAAGTACAATTTAAGCCGTGTTCTCAAGCATCTGAATTTTTACCTAAAATGGCAGTCAGGCAGAATACAGTATTTCCACACTAGGGGCAGAAGGAGGACTGGAAAGCTTGGTGAGGCATGAAAAATTGAATTTCAGCAAGGCAATGGAAAGGACATTGTTGGGCAATTACAGCGCTCCAGTGTTTGCCATCCGCAAAGGCTGCAATCATCTGTAGCGACAGCGTGGTGCACGGCTCCCCCAAGGCACGGCACTCCAGTTAAATCAATTTGTCAGGAGCGGGGCTGCTGCCTCCCTACTGCAGAGGAGGCCCACTGGAGCGGGGGACAGCTGGGGTGCACAGCTGTCTCTCTGCAGCAGATCAATTAGAACATCAAAATTCATCTGCTAATTAGCAAGCATGTACAGAGGGGAAAGAAACCTCCCTTTAAATGAATCATTTCCATGTATTAATGAATTCAGTGACATCCCACATTCAGAACCCAGCCCAAAAGGAAGAGACACAGCCACAAGAGGCAGCGGCTAGTAGGATGAGACAATTTCATTACTGCAAAAGGTGATCCTACTGCTGAGGTGAAAATAAAACTCCCTACAACTAAAGATTTGTACTTCCAATATCAGTGAAAGAAGACCCACATCTAGTAGAGCTACTAATGTCTGATCACAGTGTAAACAGTGATCACTGTGAGGCTGCATTGAGAGCAAATACAAGCAGGACGAGGGAAAACACAAACCCCGGCCAGCCTGACATGCTGCTTGCTTTGGAACATGCTGAAAGTCCCTTGACTTCTGTGAGTGAGAACTGGGCCTCAGGTCAGCAGTTTTTATCCTTGTTTTTATTTATCATTATATTCAACATTTGCGTTGTTATTAGAACGACAGTTACTGTTTATTCACATGTTGCAATGTTGCTGAGGGTGTTTTTACAAGAGAACTTGGCCAAAGTCAGCTGCTGCTCCTATGCCATTTCAAGGCTTAGCAGGACAAGGTCACTAATTTTTTTTTTTCTGACATTTTTAACTTGTTTGATGCAGACAAGAAAACACAAACCAACAACAACATACTACACTTTTCATCAGAGCTCAGAGCGTAGTGGTTAATTCTTGCACATAGGGCTCCCAACCCAATGAGAAGCTGGGTACATTGACAGGTAATACACACAAAATTAATTTCTTCACTTGGGAAGAGCCCCACTAACCCCCTTAGCTACTTCCAGCGCCTTGCCCATCACAGCCTAATTGCAATAGACTTGAGCGGCTCTTCTTTGAACACAAAGGACGAACCCTTTGTTCTTGGAAGTTTGTCCGAGAATGTTTGTACAATGGGTTTGTTGTCGGAAATGCTCAAGGAAAAGAGAACAATGGTGTGGAGAGGGCTAAGACAAAATGACCTCCCTGAAATTGTAGCATAGTAAAGGAAACGAAATCTGGCATCTGCAATGACCCTACTGCTCATCTAAGCAGCTGATTCACTAAACTCAATACATTTTCCCAAGGAGTTATCTTTTTTAAGGCTCTCTTTTCCTACAACTATATGTTGTACATGTAGGAACCCACAACTGCAGATTTGATTTTCAGGCCATTTGGCATCAGATAATCAACCGCAAACCATTATTCTGAAATAGATTGCTGTAACCTGCAGCTTCATGAAGACACAACACTAACTACTTGGAAACTATATTCTTTAACCTGACAAACAGGTGCTAACTGCTTACCTTGTTCTCAGTCCTCTAGTTTCTCACTAAGATTTTTCCCCTTTTATTCTTTTAAAGACACTCATTAAAACTAAAGCTGTGTCAGATGGCTGAAAACGCAGAGCCATACAAGAATGTCAGTATGTGAGGAGCTGAACTCTCCAAGGGTAGGCTATGAAATGTTATTGCCAGCTCTGCTGCAGTAAGACAAACTGCAACAGAGAGCCACGTCCATTCTCTTCTGTTGAGGGAGGTGAGCTGAAAATAAGTCATGGAGGAAGTCAACCAAGTGCCCCCAACTTGCCTTGCAAGAATGAAGAGTGTGTATGAAAAATGTTTAATAATATGAGGAAGCTTTATCACCACCCTGACTTCTTATCAAATCCTGCACTGGACTTTCATCTTGCACAATTTCCATTACACCCTATGATGCTCATGTATGAGCAGGAAGAGTGTGACCCACCAAGTTTTACAGCTCTAAGCTGCCATTTAGTATTAAATTTCTTTCTTAAGTGAGGATTGCTGAATACGTGAAGCACCAAGCTATAATATATACTCCATTAAAAGCGGTCCAGAGAATGTGACATTCTTCTTATCATATTACCTCAGTTACTGGCAGAATAATATAATTATGATTCACATTGAAGTGGCCTACAGAATGGATTTAATCAAATTTTAATATAAAATATGGCCACTCAGAGCATATTCCATTCAGTAGTAGCTTGTTCAGCCAAGATGCTGGGTAGGGAGGGGAAGTGTAGTTATCATTCCCTGTAACAGGATAACAATTGCTTTTAAGTCAAATATAGCATCGGGATGTTTACGCACACATTAGAGGATGCATTGCTTTCACTGCCATTGTGCTGTATTCTGTATATAATTTGGCATGGATGACTGCTGTGACACTTCCAGTCCCTTAAGTTTACAATATAAAGACGTGAAAGAAATTGGTGTCTGAGTGTATCTAGCAAGGAGTAAGTAATTCATTCACCAAGAAAAACTCTTATCCTTCCTATATTCATACAGACCAAGTGGTTGGATTCTGTTCTGAAGGACATCAGTGTAAATTCAGAGCGTAGTCATCAAAAGCACACCAGTTCTGACTGAGCAGGTATCTCCTGATTTAACCAGATGACTTAGAAGTTGAGGGTGTTCCATTGATTAGATCTTGGGTAACTCCAAATGCAAGGTGATAAGTGTGCAAAATTCTCACCTCATGGATAGTTTTTCACAGAATCCACTTGGGAACTACGGTTTCAAGTCTTCAGATATGAAACTAAATGCAGAAAAGTTGCAACAGATACAAGAGATGAGAGGTACTAGATACGAAAGGCACTTGTGCATGAGTTTAGGCTCATTCTTCTGCATGTTTTCTGCAGCATAGAAACTAAGGTTTGCTGCTTTACAGTTTTAAGGCTTTCACACTCTGGTAACAGAGGAAGAGCTGTGCCAAGCTAAAATTTCAGTGCCAGCTACCTTTCAGTTTACAGTATCTAAGGGTCCACACATGCATTTTACAACTACTCACATTTAACCTCTTGGACTACAATATCCTAGCAGTTCATGAGTTTTTCTCCTTCAAGGTAGATTAAGTCTATGAATTCCCTGAAAGTCATTAATGCGTTTTGTTGTTGTTTTATTTTGTTGGAGTTTGGCTTTTGGGTTTTTCTTTAAAAAACCCCAGTCCATCTGCTAGTCTCCTAGGGCTCTCATGACAACTCTTACTGCCTCATAGCATCTGCTTCCCTTATCCTCTCTTTACACTAGTTCCAGTTGCTCTTTTCCCTTTGCTTTCTTCTGTTAACTTCTTTTTGGTTCCTATCTGCTATGTCGGATCCTCTCTGTCTATTCATAGCACTAGCAAACAGTTTGGTTGAAAGAGACCTTAAAGTTTCAATCCCCCTTCCATGGGCAGGGACACCTTCCACTGGTTTCCTAAAGCTCTATTCCATCTGGGGTGAGGCATCCACAACTTCTCTGGGTAACCTGTTACAGTGCCTCACCACCTCCACCATAAAGAAATTTTTCCTTACATTTAATCTAAACCTACCGTCTTTCAGTTTAAAGCCACTGCCCCTTGTCCTATCGCTGCAGACCCTTGTGAGAAGTCCCTCTCCAGCTCACTCGTAGTCCCTTTAGGTACTGGAAGGTCTAAGTCTCCCCAGAGCCTTCTCTTCTCCAGTTTTCTTCATCTTCTGGTCTCAGTCAAAACAGAGCATCAAACCCTTCTCCCTGCTATTAGAAGTCTCAGTGATTTCCACATCATGAACCCTGAAGTCTTTTTGCCCATTATCAATTTACTTTTGCATTCCTTTGCCCCTGTGCATGTGGCTGCAGATCATCCCCCTTTTTGACTTTTTTCACTCTGAACTCACTTGTTCTTCTCCCTTATTACAAAGCATGGGAACTGTCTAGATATCACACTTCCCACAAGCATTTTTACAAATACTGTTTCAAGCTGTCCATTTCAATTTTTTAACATCTGGCAGTCTGGCTTCTATTTCTTGTACTAATTCCTGTCTTCAGTGAAGGCTTTACTATCTTCTTCTGGGTGAGGTTTTTTTGGTGTGGTCTTTTTGCTAGTCTTTACAGCTCTCGGTCACACAGGATTTCAAGAATTGTCATGTTCTTCGGGTTATGACAGACCCTTCTTCAGATCTTTCAGGTTTTACTCCCTACCCCTTCCTAAGGAGTGAAAGAGGCAGGCAGGTGAACAGGAGGGGACAGATTCAGCCACACCTAGAGCATGGGACATAAGGTCCTGTATTCCTTCTAGGGGAGGAAAACATAAAAGGGATAAAAACAGAAAGAAAAAGATAAAGATACGGAAATAAAGAAAATGACAAAAAAATCTAAGACATTGAAGCACAGTTAGAAGAATAAATGAAGGAAAGAAAGTGTATGCAATAAAGGGTGAAACAGAAAAAGAAAAAAAATAGCAGGGGAAGTATTTGAAACATAAAAGGATATTTTAAAAACTCTAGAATTAGGTAAGTAAGCTGAGTTACAATTTTAGGAAAAGAAATACAACCCCCTCATACAATGACATGTCAATGAAAATCACCCTGTCAGGGAAGGAATGGGTTTGGTTTGATCAGCTATTCCAAGTCAATGGTGCAGCTCTACAACCATGGCAACAAAGAGCCGACTTCCTGCTGCCAGGATCTCACATGGGAGCTGCAAAGGCAGTGCACCGCTGGGTTCATGATCAGCACCAAGAGAAGCGTCGTGGTTTTATAGCTCTGTTACAGCACAGCTACTTCGAGTGTTTGTTACCATGTATGCCAGTCATAGTAGGCTTCACTTGCTTTAGGATTATTTTCCAAGGAATTTACACTCATAACAGCTTTTTAAATATATGAGTATTATACATTAAAAAGAAATGTTTTCTCCTCAGAGCTAGACAAATAGCTAAGGAAAACCTGTTTTGTTTAAAAACCTGTATCCTGCCTCCAAAGAGAAGATTTATTTTTCCCAGGTTATTAAAAATAAACAAGAAATCCACTATAGTTTAACTGAAGAGTGGCTTCAAAGACCAACTCAAAAGTACTATAGATAACTTTAAACAAAAAATAACCTATTGAACTGACTTCTACATAAATTCTATTTGATTAAAACTATGCTCAATTTTTAATATATAAACATACAATTTATAATGAAGACAGATGTTAATATCTAAACATACTATTTATAATGAAGGAAGATCATTAAGTACTCTATTGTCAGAAATACTTCAACAAAAAACAGAAGCGTTTTATACAAAATGAAAATATTAGATAGGTCATCTTCAAAGTTAATGTAGGCTATCCCAATCTCAAGATCATTCTTTTCTCAGGCAGAAGACTGAGCTTTTATTTTGCTTCCTAATTCGCATGTTTTAGAAAAATCTACTATATAACTATGGTACTTTCATCAGTTCCAGAAATGTGCTCTTTCTGTATTACGTTTCCATTTATCAAGGCCATGATGAATACAAAAACCAAAACTATCATAAATTATCACAGTAAAGCCACTGAATATATCAGAAGTTGAGTAAAGAAAGATGCTGAAGTAATCTGTCTTGCCAAGCGGAATGATGGAGAAGGAGCAGTGAAGGGGGCAAGGCTATGCATGAAAGAGAAATAAATGGAAGGGTCTCTGTTCCACCGACTGCTTGGTGTTTTTTCCTGCCCAGTCCTCTCTAGTAGGTTAATACTGGGCTGTCACAACCATGATAGCCTCGATGATTGTATTGACAAGAAATCATGATCTACAGCAGATCCGCTTTTACAGAATGGCCGGATAAGCCCTTCCATTAACAATACTAATCAGATAAAGTATTCCTAATGGATGACCCTGCATCTGGTTAGAGTGAACTGTTCTGTTTAGTATGTATATGCTGTGTTTTTCATCCAAGATCAAGATGTCACTGCTAAGAATTTATCCACTATGTTTGGAAAATTGCATATAATTTATTCTCTACATCTGCTGCAACTTTGGAAAACAGAGAGCTGGTTCTTTGTTCCTGTCATTAAATCAGATTATTCATGTGCATTGCTAAAGGTTTCCATGACCTAAAAAACAAACAAGGGACCAACATGTAAAGACTTACAAGGAATTAATTTATATATTCACTCTTTGCTCCTGGTGTAAAGGAATTATCTATTAAAATGTGTCCTGATAATCATATTTCTAGGTAAAATATATTATGAAACTGAAGGTGTAACAGCCATTTGACAGATAAACTGCATAAAACCATAGTGCCCCGAGCCCTAATCCCTTCATGGAGCTATAAAATATTTAAAGTGTACAGTGTTTACAGGCAGTTAACAGATAGCAGTGATAAATCCCCTTTCAGAAAAAAACCCAAAACCTGTTCTGTGAGTTTTATAGAAATGAGAGAAATCTTAAGAGGTGCAACATCCACAAAATTTACTTGCCAAGAGATTCCCCATGCTCTTCTCCAGGAAAAGAACGGCATCTGTGCCAAAGTGCGGATAAAAACGGTTTTCCTTCAGTCCTGTGATGGGTTTACCACCAGTTAAAGCTTTTACAGCAATTGTCTCCAGTCAGTGAAAATCTCCCTACTGGCAGCACAGATAACAGAACTTGCTTGGCTTTTTTCTCTTGCAGTATAACATTGCAAAAAGAGAGCAAAAACATCACCAATTTGCACCAGCATTTTTTTATACCTATCTTGCAGAGTCAGTCCAAAATCTGTTATAGTCTGGACATCAATAAGAAATTAGAACTGAATTCACTTACACTGTTTTGATCCTTCCCACTTTAACATTTGTTTTATAGAAGTGTGTTGCGGTCCCTGCAGACTGTGGCTGGCTTTAAATTTAAAGCAAAATTTAGGGCTCTTCCAATGTGGCTCAGAAAATAGATTTTTTGCTTCAATATTGCCAGGTTTACGGTAGAGACACAGGGATATGTCCCTCTACAGGCTAACACAGAAATTAAAGTGGCAAACTGTTAAAAGGATTTCTCCCATTTCAACTTACTGGCTTGTCTCCTATCATTTCTTTATTTTTCCTCTAGATCAAACATCACTTGCTATTCTATTAAGTTGAACTAGCAAGATACTCTTTAAAAGAAATGTTACAGAAAAGCTAGCAGAATTCCTAAACCCCCACACCTAAGCAAATCCTCAGCTAAAAGCTTCTTCTCTTTAATGAGAATGTTGAATACTGAGGGACAGTTTCTTACCAGCAAGGGCCTTAGAAAGTCAAAAGCTTTCCCCTCCATTCATGGATCTCTTATTTTTTAGATGCAATTGCGATACGTAATGCACTTATGAAAGCACATAAACTATGCCCTAAACTTCCATTCCTTTGGTATTAAGAACTGGAGTGGCATGAACTGTGAAGTGAATGGGCTTTTAGAATATCAATGATTTTCAAACACGTTTTACTTTGGCCCCAGCAAAGTTCTGGACCCTAAATGATTTATACCCAGCAGTACAGCAATGCTGCCCATTGCAAGGCTAATTCATAGCGCACGCTAGTTGACTCACGTATCGTACAAAGATGCCCAATGACATTTTCATATCAGGTTACTAATCATCTCTCTATAAAAAAAGAACAGACAATGCAATTTCATCCCTTAAAAGCGGCTTTCGCCAACCTGCAAATCTCAATTTTTACTTTCAGTCAGTGCAAACCTCAGGTTTTTTCCAGAGTTATCTCCCCCTCCCACCAAAAAATGTTCTGCTGAAGCTTTTGCAAGGATTACTTGATTTTTTTTTTCAGGTGCAATAAGGTTTGGGTGACCTTTCAGCTTTAACGCTTTGATCCAAATATTGCCGTGCCCTATGTAATTCTGATGTGGTCTCGTGAGACGTAGAAACAATGTCTGGCGTTATTTCTGTGTATCTTTTTGCCAAATTATACTGCCTTCCACCTGTGGTTGGAAACAGGTGCCAGGTATTACCAGCTGCAAGTGAACCCTCTTATTTCTTCTCCCTAATTCACCTGTTTTTCTTTAAACTCCAACAGCTTTAAGCGTAACAGAATACAGCTCTACAGGCCTATGTCAGAAAATGCAATAAGACAGATCTTAACCCAACACAGTTTGGTTGGCTCCTTTAAGGCCAGAGACAGATTAATACAGTATAAATGTTTGCCCTTAACTTGCTCTGGTGCTTTTCAGCCCCAAGGCACAAAGGGAGGGTGGATAATGCAAGAAAGAGGAGTGTTTTGGTAAAAGGAGGAACTGAGCTGTCAATTTCTACAGTTTCCAAGGTTTTAAGGATTTCTTTCTCCCTACAATATAAATAACAAAGCAACAAACCTTTTCCAAATAAGCCAGGCTTGTCTACCCTGCCTTTACAAAGTGCATCAAAAAGCACAGACTGTAAGAAAGCCAGAGGGCAGCTGCAGCTTGGTGTCAGCTCAGCAGTTCTTGCCTGGGTTTCTGCCTGAGCACTGAGCCCAGGAGGAACACACGGCAGAGGACCACGCAGTCCCAGGAGACCATACTGGAATGTTGGGGAAGCTGGAAT
>VYZT01000942.1:0-51267 GCA_013400735.1 Pomatostomus ruficeps | reverse complement strand
TTATATAAATTTATATAAATAAATAAAATCAGTGCTGGTTTAGCTTAGTTTAATCTGTCCAGCATCCTTCTGCAGAGAGAGTGCTTGGCTAGGAGAGCCCTGTGATCCTCAGGCTGAGCAAGCACCAGCTGACAGAACCAGTTTTACATCCAAGGCAGAAGCTGCACCCAGCTCAGGTACCAGCCACTGTTTGTGAGGCTGGTGAGCACTGTCAATAAAACTCAACGCTTCTAAGAGTGTGAACGGCTACTCAGCAGTGCAGGGATGCACCCTGGAATTGACAGTAGCTGCTCCTGCCCGCAACTGCATTCCTGTTTCTGTCCCTAGCTAAGTGCTCGTGAGCCCCACAGAGCAGCTCATCGGCTCCAAGAATTTCTGTGGGTTATATCTTTACGGCGTTTCACGCTGGTTTGTGTTCTGCTGAAGAATCGATTTTTGGAGTCATATAACTTCAGCTTTCGGACTCCTCTTTTAAAAAGAAGGTTTCCAAACTGGGTGTATAAACCCTAGGGACTTAAAAACTCTACAGTTAATTAAAAAGCCAGCATTTATTTTAAAAATCCAGCAAGTTTTCCAGCGTAGAAAGGGCAATTTAATTGGATTTTGGAGGGAAAGGAAAAAGAAAAAAATTAAAAATCTTTAAACTTTTTCTGACAAATAACAACTTTAATTTTGAATCCCTTATTCTATTTCCTTGTCTCTGCAATCCATATGGTAAGTCTCAGGACAATTATTCAAGATTCACCTTTCCATATAATTTCTTTGAATAAAAAAAGATCCAAATGAATAAAATCAAAACGAAACAAATAAAAAAACCCCAAATAAACCCAAAAATTAAAACAAGGCTTATATTGTTTATCTTGTTTTTAATGAAAGAATGAAACTCACAGCCTATGCAACTCTCACAGGGGCCTTTTTTTATGCAATCTTAATGATAATTAACTGGCAGTGATTGATGGCTAGTACTGAAGTAATAGTAGATACAACTGCACAATTCCATCCAATTCACTTTTATATTTTTCACAAGTCCTTGTTTATTTCTGAATAATATCAAGTGAATTATTTGTCCAATTATAATTTCACATTTAAAGTTCATCAGAAATGCATTTGCCCAATTGTTCTGTCACTTTGCTGACTGGGATTTCATATAGTCAGATTTCATTCTATGTCAGGTTTAAGGAGGGCAACTACTTTTGCCTTGGAAATACATGAAAACATTCACATACATTTCCATATATTTTGTAGACAAAAGTATTTCTGCTGGAAAATGGGCCCCGGCACACCGAGGCCGTACAGAATTTTTGAATGTGTCCACATGGAATTATGTTGAAGGGAACATGAGTCTTTTTTAGCTTCATTTCAAAATATTGTTGTTAGCATTGTAGTCATCTCAAGGGGTATTTTTTATATGCACTGAAGTGTTTTTCCACAAAATCACCTTTGCTGAGAAATTCCCAGAGTCTCACATCCAACTTTGGTCTTGTTGAAACTTATAGCCTCTCATACATTGTCTAGAATGACTACGTGAAATTACTACAATTTATTCTTTATTCTTCAAATCTACTGTTTTAAATAATTGTTGCCATTATGCTGCTGTGTCAGCCTTAAAACTTTGTATATATATCAACTATTTTAAAAGGTTTTTGCAGGGGTCTCTTGCTTTACCAGGAAAATGGTCCAATTTGAAATGTGTATGCTACACAGAAGACCTCATGTTTTAAATTTCTTCATCTGACAGCTGAATTCTCTCTAGTATTTTATCACTTCTTGCATTTAAATGATATTATTTTAACTGCTTTTTTGAGAGACTTTTTCTTTCTTTTATTGGTTGAAAGAAAAATAAGTTCTTTTTAGACATGCAGCATTCCCTTAACAGCTTCACTGCCCTTTCAGTGTGTCATTACATATAACAAAATGTACACACAATGCATCTCTTGGGAGTTGAAGCTTATCACGGTGCAGTACTTTCAAAGTGAGTGTTTTATACCATTTGGCACCCTGAGGACATGTGAGGTGACACCACTGATGTCTCAGGAGAGACCTCACTGATTTCTTACTGCTCTTGCTGATGAAGAAATTAGTCAATAACTATGTTTTGTAAATTCTAGCAGCTTTTTCTTTCTTTCTCTCTCTCTCCCGTAAGACAGAGGCTGCGGTAAAACTGCATCTGCCTGGGCCTCAAGGCATGTTCAGTTCTTGCCTACCTTTATGCCCTCCTTGATGAGAGTAACAAATCAAGTTCAAGCATCCTGTACTGAGGGATCCTTCACTAGCCAGACACTGCTAAGCCCTGACTACCAGGTAAGACTTCCATGGAGGTCTATCAACAAGTCTCAATCATCCATACAGGTTATTGCTCAGGGACAAGGGACACCTCCTTCTGCCCAGGGGCTGCCAGCTGTCACTGAAGCATCCTTTTCCAATACAATCAGTGATCATTTGGCACACAGGGGACTTCCAGACTTCCAGGATTATGGCCAATAAACCTTCCCCACTATGAGAAGAACAACCAGTGGCCATGAATCATGCATTTTTCAAGCACTAGAGAAGATGGGCAATACATAAATACCTCCTTATTTTTGAGGAATGCTTTCCTTAAGAATAAGCAGGAAAGTGTTGGTCTGTGCACAAGAAAACATATCCTTGCCTCACACAGAAATGACATACTCCCATTGCTTCAGAAACAACTACAAAAGGGAAAAAATTGCAAGAAAACTGAAGGTGTTTCTTTAGTTTTTTTCCATTCAACTGAAGGAATAAAGCAGCAACAACAAATGATTTTGTATCAAAAGAAGTCTTCCTTCCAAGTGACCTGAAATTAAATATTTCCTTGTCACATATTGTGAGCAAAGTAAGGGACACAGAATCACAGAATGGTTTTGACTGGAAGGGACCTTAAAGATCATTCAACTTTTTTTACATAATGAGAAGCAGCACAAATAGGAAAGGCTGAGGAACTCCACTCCCCTCAATTTAAAATATTGGAGCAATTCTGACATCTCTAACCGAATGGGTGACTTCAGTTCAAAATCCATCAGGTAAAGGTAGAAAAGGAACTAAGCTCTTCCAAGTCCTAACCTCTGTGGTGTTGAAAGGGTTGAGAGGCCAGGGCAGCTACATACTCTGCATTATAAAATTTTGCTCTAAATTTCTTTCATCAGAGAAAATTACTAATGAATACGACAAAAATCAGTGCTTTTCAACAGACTTTCTTCCAATTTTATGTACACCCACCTATCATATCTGTATAAGCAACATCAGAAATATATAGTAATGAAGCAAATCATCTGATTATAATAATTTGTTATCTGACATAATCTCAAGTTGCTTCACCACAAGCAGGAATTATGAAATGCATCCAAGACTTATGGAGAGAATGGCATGTTTACATTCCATAGTACTTCATCTATGACAAATAACACCTGAGATCATTTTCAGCTCTAATGCCACAGGGTAAAAGACATCTCTAATTATAGAATTATAGGCCCATTATAAAACAAAATAACAGTTATACTGACCTTCCAGATCGTGTGTTGAACTATCTCTTGATCTCAGCAAGGCAGCGGTACAGATTTATAAACTTCTGTCAATGGGACAACCTTCATGTTTTGATACTTTCATCTTCAAGTGAAGTCGGTTACCAAGGTGCTTCTTAGTGAGATACGGAATTTACAAAAGGCTTCATGGGTTTCAGGACAGAGTCCAATTTACCTATACAAGTAGTTTTTCCACTGAAAAACCTAGAGAGACCATCTTAAACTGCAGAATCATGACTGTTCAATTCACTGCCTAAATTAGGCTTTAGTTTTCTGTTCAACTCTTAGGTCCACAAAACAAAGAAAGATGAAAGGTAAGGAACTTAATCTCATTCTTTCTTGTCTGTGGTTAATTTAGAGGAATATGTTTGAAAATAGAAAGCAGGCACCAAACCACACTGGAAACAATAGTGTTAATGTGCACTAAAGAACAATGTGAAAGGAGAGCAGTAAGTTATATATTCCAGCACCTTGTTTTAGGCTTCCCTTCTGAAGATTTGAACAAGGCCTGTTCTCCTAATTCCTGTAGAATGTTCCTGCCACGCAAACAATGGAAAATGAACGTGTCAGATATGGATAACCTGGAGGAGACTCTTTTGTGACCCCGGTTCAATTTGCAGAGCTGAGATTTTACAGATAAAAAGAGGACAGGCCTCCAGCTACTCATAACAGAAAAATGAACAACATCCAAAGCCTGCTTCATTTTCTCTGGGAAGTTTCTTTTCAAAACAGAAGTATTTAGCTAAAGACATTTCCTCCTCTTTGAATTTCTGATAGGCCTGGAAGAGAGCTTTCCTATTTGAAGCAGAATGCTCACAGGATGGCACAAATGTCTGCTCAATGGGAACAGAGTTTATTTCTACCTCCTTTTGTCCCACTAAGTTTCAGGCCAGGTTTTCTAACGCAGTTTGAAGATTGTTATAAGGCAAGCAACCAGCCTCTTTCCAGAGTGGACAAATTAATTGATTAAAATCCCTGCAGGTGTCGTGACTCTCTATACAAAATTCTGTTCTTACTGAACATTTGCTTGCCAAAATAATATCTAGGTAGGTGCAGTAGTTCCAGGTTCCATGTTGTTGTACCCATTTGTACAGGCACTCACAAATTATGAGCCAGTGTTACTTTGCCATCACGTTATATAGGGGAATTGGAAGAATGGAAAACAGCCTCTACTAAACTTGGTGATTCATTTAAACAAGCTTTGTTTCAGTAAAAGAAAATTTGTACCAGTCTACATCCCAATTACCCCAGACAAATCTGCCATGATTTGTAATTACATTATTATTTTAAATTAATCCATCCATGAATTACAGTTGTCTTTTGTTTATTCACTTGTTTAGGCTGGTCTAAAAAAATGAGCAAAGCTTTCAACCATTTATAATAAAGGCAAAATGACCAAAAAGACCTACTTTTTTTTTTAGTTTGCATTAATGAGTTCATCCCAAAATATATATGCAATAATAGAGGAAATTAAGTTATAAATGTAGGGATGTGCTCCAAGACATCATGAAAATCTGCATGCAAATGCATAATAATCACAAATCTACATTATTACAATATTAAAAAATACCTACAATTAAATTATCATGTGGAAATAATCATAATGTTATTGGAAACTCAATTATTGTGGCAACCCTTGTCGGGGAATTAGCAGGCTATGGCAAAGGCAAGTCAGACCTGAATTCATCAAATATATATTATCACAATATTACATGTTCACTTCGATTCCATGCAAAGACAAACATCCTCACTCACTAGTATCTGCTCAATGCATTTGTATTATTCATGAACAACTCTGTGATCTATTATACATACAAAACTGATTGTACGCTGCTTGCCTGAGGCTACAATGCAGAGACACAGAATTAATTTTATTATATACACATGCATGATAATTGTGTAGAATTCGGTCAAATATCAAACTCTGCTCCTGTGCTCCATTATTTCACTTTCCAAAAAGAGGTCTAAGGTCAGCAGCAATTTCTCTTTGGTGACAGTGAAACTCTTTGTCATTTAGCATAGAAAGTTCCTGGGTACTAACGAGCCTGGTGCTGTGATGAATGGTCACACATTCCCTTTCCTTTCCAACCCCCACTCATCAAAGGGAAAATGTAACTTTTATTGAGATTCTCAAGAATTCCTTGCCTCTCATGTACGCAGAAGTCACTTTGGGCTGTGGACCTAGACGCTTCATTTGTCAGAGATGGAGGCAACTTCACTTGTTTTGCAGACTTGGCTAAAATTGTGTGTGAGGATGATCAGTACAATTAGGGAAACTTATTTGCAGCTGTAAGAACCTTTATTATTTTCAAGACATTTAAGTAAAAGCTCTAAAAATGTTTTCACAGAACCCTCTCTCCTGCTTCAAGTTTTCACTCAGCTAAAAAAACTCAACTAACTCCCCTTTCTGTATTAGCACAAGGGACTTATGGGAAGGCCTTCTCCAAATGTAGAAAAGCCAGAAAGACAAAGATTAGTGCCATACAAGGCATTTGTAATTGTTTGAAGACACCAGGAGATAGAAACACATCAGAATTGAGAAGGAACATGTACAAGGCATACTTCAAAGTCCTGGTATGGATTCAAATTACATTGAAAGTCAGCAGGACACTTGACTTCAGTGTATTACAATAAGGGGGAAGCCAGGTTTAGGGGAGTAAGATGTATGTATAAATTTTGGCACCAATAACTACTGTCACTCAAGTTCAGAGATGTGTATCAACTCCCACATTGCACAAACTCCTAGCATGCATCTAGCTTAATGATCCAAAAGAGTTTTTTCAGGAGTGAGAAGAAGTAAAAGGTTATCTTTAACTAGAAAAGAAACTGTGTAGCTTGACATTTTCCATGCTGCATTAGAAATCAAGTCCTGAAACATCTTGTCCTTGTAGTTCCACTCCTATTTTTCACCCACCATCCAGGCTTTTAGCTATCACACTTTGAATATCTGAGCTTTAAAAATGCAGAACTCTTACCCCTTGACCAATGCATTTGGAGTAGGGTCCCACTCAAGCATATCCCAAACACATCTTTGCATTACTGCACTGCTTTCAACAGTCATAAGCAAAAGGGCCTCTCCAATGCATTTATATTCTAGATTCAGAACATTTATGGAAATAAACTGTAACAAAGACTCTAAAGGGTTTCTCCATGTCTACTCATCACCCAGGGAAGATTTAAACAAGCTCATCTTTAAATCTATGTTTTGTATGCTTATGTCATGTCCAGAGTCCATAACTTTCACAGTTCCAAGGACAATGCAGGGTGATCTGCATTTAGTAGTATATGGCTTGTAAGTTTACCACAACGTCACTAATTTACTATAAATCTGTAAAATCTTCACTGTCCTAATTAAAAAAATGTGATAGTCACATAAGAAAATCTCAGGAATGAGGAACTGAATAAATCCCTCGCATAGCTACATCACAAAAGGTAATAAATGAATGTGTTAAGGTGGGCTGTTTATCTTGGTTGACGCATAGCCATCAACAACAGAAACAGCAAAAACACAGTTCTGACCACTCTCCAGGGCAGCAGTTTAGCTAACTGAAATGCTGGAGATGCGGAAGAAAAACACTTGTGTTAAAGAACATCTCAGTAATGCATTTTGTCACTTAAGTGTATATAACTCCATTCTGTTCTTGAATATTTCTGATTAGAGAAGCTACAACTTTTTTAGTGTTAGCAACTATTCCAAGAGGGCTGACACCTTTTAAATATACCACTTTTTCACAGTAAACCCCTGATTATTTTCTGCCATTTCAGAAATAGGCAAGCAGCAGGACCTTACAGCTTGGGCAGCATCATTTGCCTTCAACCTTTGCTGTAAAACTGCACAAGTTGTTGGGTTGCAGGGAAGATTTCTCCCAGAGATCATTAGTTTGGCAGGCTCTGGAAGTCAGTAAAGATAATGGGAAGAAAGGCCCTACTGAAACTGCTCATTTTGTCATCATTACCCCCGTTCCTGTGAGGGCCATGGGTTGAGTTCAAATAAAAATACAAATTTAAGATATTTCATTGAACCTCACCCAAATTACCAAACCTCTTAAGAACATGAGGAGGTCAAACAATATGACAGAAAACACTTTTATTAAACCTGAGACTATTGCTCAGTTTGATATGCCTGAAAACACCTCCGTGAGTTACCCATGGCATTCTGGAACTTTCTCACTGGCCTTCAACTCCCAAAACACACTAAAACACAAGGAAGAAAACCATAGCTGTTAAGCCACATTTCCCAAGCTTCTAAAATAAACTCATTTAAAAAATCATATTGCTTTTAACTGGTTTGTCTAACTCCACTTATTAGTGACCACACTAAAAGCACCAGCTAAAAAGCAAATTCTTGCAAAGACTGATGTTATTTCCTCAGTTAATATTTATTTTGCCTGTATCCATAGAAGTACTACATGGAAAGAGTGTGCATACACAGAATAACTCTTGGCTTCATTTTCCTGCCGGCTATCAGACAGCATTGCTCATGCACAAATCTTTCGGTATTTAATATTCATAAAGCAGAAGCATCTACTGATCCCAGCTAGGATCAAGAAATTTTATGAGATGTTGTACAAAACAAAGATTACCACTGTTCTGCCACAAAGAATTTACAGTTGGATAGATTGACAGACTAACTATTTCTGCACTGGTTGTTATGTGAAAAGTATTTCTTAATCTTATTCTAGTCACTCCTTAATGCAAATATGACACTATAGGTAGCTCTATGCAGTAATATAGGGCACTCTTGCAGCAAATGCAGGACAATGCTGTACTTCAGCAGCTACTGAGGCAAAACAGTTACTTTATTGCAACAGGGTTTTTTTGTAGTTTGAGGGAAGTGTATATTTTCATTGATCTATTTTATTTCAGTGGAAAGCTACATGATAGGATTAGTCAACCTGAATACACTTTAAAGATAATTCTTTTTGAGTTAAAAAAAAACGTTGGCTAACATTAACAACAATATTCATTTTGACTGTCTTTCTAATGGAAACAATTTGATATTTGGTTTCAAACTGTGGCAATATTTTTGAGATGCGACCCTTCTCCAATAAGTCGTTCCCCAAAGGAGGTGGCATCAAAGTGTTTTGCTTGTGCTTGGTTCACATAACACTTGCTCTTAACCAATGACAAAAAAGCTTTTCTAGTTCAAGAAGTACGGGGTGGGGGGAGGAGGGGGGGAACATTTTAAAATCTTTCCATAGCCCTATTGGTCATGATCACCTCCTTGATTCCATCTTGAGAGGCACATGAGGAAAGAACAGGTTACCTCTGAGGCGAGTTTAGTATTTAAGCATTCTTTGGGACCTGCATTGCTGAGAGAGAACAGCTTTCCCAAGGCTATGCAGAGAGCTAGATGGGATCAGAGCTCAGGAGTAAGGTTTCCCAGTCACATGCGACCACCAGCTCTCTTCTGTACCCCACTAACGGCCTCTGGCAACCTGAATTCCCCAAACGAGGCAGTGGAGGATGCTCCTTCAAATATCTCCTTGATGCCAAGGATGTTTCTATGGTAATTCTGCATTCAAAGTTACTGGTTCGTGCTGCATGAGAGGCTACACAAGGGCCCAAGGAAATGAATGAACCTATCTAAGGTTGTGCATACCCAGGGGGCTTCCATAATTTTGGGTGCGCGGAAATACAAAGACGGAATAATGACAATGTTGTGCTGCACTTCATTTGTTGAATTACTTCAATACCTTGCTCACAGATGTGTGCATGTGAATCTAATCAACCAAACTCCTCATAGACAGCAGAGATTATTTTGAGAGATTATTCCTGCTTCTGCTATAGAAAAAGAAGCACCAGCCTTTCATAACGTCTTGAATACAGGGAGATGCGTGTGCATGCATACACCAACACACGCATACCCCTCTCTCTATATGCACCAAAAAAACAGTGAGAATAAAAATTTTCTTATATACAGCACATTATTTTTGTAAAGATAGGATGATTAAAAACAGATATGCCTTTTTATGCAGGGAAAAAACCCCACACGAAAACCTGTTTGATTGTTCATCTAGTTAATCAATCATATTAAAAAAAAAAAAAAAAAAACAAACCAAAAAACCAAAAAAACCCAAAATATAAAAACACTGTCTATTTTAATCTCTAAACCANAAAAAAAAAAAAAGAAAACCCAAAAAACCCCCAACCAAACAACAACAAAAAAACCACACCAAAAACAACAGGGGGAAAGGAAAGCTGTCATGACCAGAAATAAATAAATAAAAAAAAAAAGTGTTTTTTCCACATCCCTTGAAAACTTAGAACAGGAACCTTCCATGGACCTTTTCTTCTTGAATCATATTTTGCTTCCGATCCTAAAACAGCACATTCAACTATTCAAATTGCTGTTCAATAATAGTGACTCACATTGCCTTTTAAATGCATACAAAAAAGTTGCATCTTTTTGTTTTCATTTTCCCTGCGTGTTTGTTGCATACTGACATCAAATTCCTTGCAGGCATCCTAACCTTGCAATTGGAGAAACAGTGCTCCAGGGTTTTCCACATGTCTAATACACCTGGATGAAAAGTTCTAATTGTCACCAACTTCCATTAAATGACAGCAGTAAGGCACAAAATATGCTTGATTTGCAGATGCTAGTGCCACTGGGAATTAGCAGCAGATTAATAATTGTGCAGACCTTGAACATTTCCCTGGCACTGCCAGCCTGAGTTTCCAGTGCAACATCAGACTACAAGGCCTTTGTTTTTAGCTTACTTTCCTGAGGAAATCAGGCTTAGGCATTTGCACTCTTTCCCTGTGTGTGTTTGGCTGCCCTATCTTCCCACAATAATTTCTGGTTAATCTGAATAAATTTTAAAGGAAAGTAGAGGTTGCAAAGATACAGTGTTCTTAGCAGTTTTGAGAAAAACAGGCAGCTAGGTAGATATAATCAAGTCTGAGCTTAAGTGTTTCAAATATCCTAGCTTTTTATATTCAGGGGTTCTTGCAGGCAAACAAACCCTAATTCTGTTCAAATTTTGTTGGTGCTGAAAGCAGAAGAGAGGTGTGCCATATCACATATTCAGCAGGCAACAACCTTGCATCCAGCCTCCTTTACAGGTCAGATGACAGACTAGGTTCCCAGTTTGCAGTGATTTTTCCTTTTTACAAACCTATATGCCAAAAAATTCCTTTTTCACCTTGAGGCTTTGAGTGGGCATCAGGAGTCAGCTTCTTGCACAGGTTCAGCCTTGCTCTTTTTTCCTCCAGATAAATTCAGGGGCCAACACTTTACCTTCTCTCCTCCCTTCTTGCTCTGCTGCTGTTGCTGCTATTTCCTCTCCACCCTCAGCACACGCGAGGACACCACTCCTATGGCATGCAAGCTCACTCGCAGCTCTGGTGGCATTGCAAAGCTCATTTCTGCAGGCAGTAACATGATTATGGTGAAGGTGAGGGCGAGGTTGAGCAAATGTGTTTCAACACTTCCTTCTTTGTATTTATCACCGTGCCATAGCATTCCTGCAGCCTGGCCTGCTGCTGCTCCAGCTGCCTGTGCAAGCTCCTGATGGAGCGCAACAGCAGAAGCCGTCGGTACATCGCTAGCTGGAGCCGGTACTTCTCCTTTTCCTCCTTTTTCTTATTTTCTAAGGTCTCCATTACTTTTGTCGTCTTCATCCAAATCACATGGCCCAAACTACAAGAGGCCACATTGCCCTCGGTGTCACTCGCTGCCTGCTGTGTGTCAGTCCCAGTCTGCGGGGCCTCGCTGGCCTCACCGGGCACCCTCAGGGTCAGCAGCACCTCTGAACTCAATTTGCCATCACAGCAGGGGCTTTTGGAGTGCAGGGAGGCAATGTCCAGAGGCAGCAGCATGTTATCAGCTGCTACAGGGAACGAGGAGCCACCTAACGATGCATCCACAGCTGCCAGAGGATGCTTAGCCAGCCCAGGGGCTGTCCTCTGTGCCTGGCCACCATCAAGCATCTCTGGGCCAGCCAGGGCTTTTACCAGGGCCACTGCCCTGCTGGAGAGGACAGACAGTCTTTCTGGCACCGCTGAGATTCCTTTGTCTTCATGAAGGCTGCCTAGCGAACGGCTGGCAGAGCAACCAGGGGATGCTGCTACAGCATCATGACTCGGGAATCGGTCTGCATCATCACTGCTGTTTTGGATCTCCTCTTCATCTCTTGATATTAAAGCTGCTGTCTCAGCCATTTAATGCATGAGCTACAGAAACTTTCTGTGGACAAAGTGGAAGTAAAAGGATTTCATTTCCACATACGCACACAGAGAAACCCAGTGCCGAGTGACATTTGAAGAAAGAACCTCTTTTTATATTTAAGCAATGGACCTATTACTTTTCTAATAAAGCACAACCCTTGGGTCACTTCAGGCCATTTCTTGTGATTTGCATTAGATGTTCTTCGAGACACAACATTAATCCAATAATAATTAAAATGATATACTGTACTATTAACATTCTCAAATCTTTAAAGGCGAGTGATCTATCCCTGCAGCACTGGCTGTGCTGACTAATTAAACAGAATACAGTTGTAAATTGGCATTGTAAGCACTTCTCCCCTTTAAGAACACAGCTCTAACAAGTGCAGTTTGTAGAGATGGGTGAGTTATCAGGATTGATCAGCTTTAAAGGGAGGTGGAGGTACCACAAAAAGCAGGTTGTATTGAAATGCCCTCTCTAAGATTAATCTGTCTGCTATCAGTTTGTTTACAAGGTAGCTTTTCCCCCTCCTATTAATTCTAGCAGTAAAGCTATATTAGCACCACGCTAGCCAAAGAGAGGAAAAAGAAACCAAGCACTTACCGAGGTTACTGGGGGCAAGGAAAAGAGTTACAGTGCACTGTGTCTGTGTATCATGTTTTCTTGAATGTGAGTCAGCACAATCTGGAACACAAACATCACGGTGCTGGAGCAGGAGCAGCAACAGCATTACACTGTTCCACCCAGCAACAACACAGTCAGTCCCAATCACAGAGGAGTGCAGGGCTGCTTTCTTCCTCCTCACTGGGCATTCCTCCCTGGCATGCAGCTTTTATGTCATCTTTGAGCACTAAAATGAATACCAGGATTGGATGGCACTTGTTTTCCACCTCAAAACCAAAGATACTTGATTCACCCCTTTTACAGGGGGCAACACCTGTGGCCCTTCCCATCCCTGAGAGTCAGAAAGGAGGTAGCACAGCACCAAAAGAGGATGAGGCATTCTGGACTCCAGTGTGCATGCTTTCCTTCAGAAAAATAAGTTTAGATAAATTTCAGCTGCATAAACAAGCTATATCTAAAAATAAGACAAGCATTCAACACCAACTAAATGCTAAACAGCAAGACAGGCAGAAGATGTAGATTGGACTATTTAATGTACACCCATGCTTAATAAGGCTGGCCTAATCTCTAAAGAGCAGCACTACATCCAGCTAAGCCATCCCACAAAACAATAAACTTTATCTGCACCTCTGATGTTCAGAAAAGCTACCTTCAGCATCATGTCTTGTTGTAATGCCAGGAACAAAATTCACAAATAATCTACCTGCATCTACTTCAATCAATTTACCATAGGGCTTCAGTTGCCCCAAGACTTTCTCCATTCTGCTAATATAAATAAAAGAAAGAAGCAATCCAAAATACTATCTAAAATCTTCCTGCAGCTGGAAAAGAAGGAAAGTAGATCCTATCTCCACTTCTACGCGTGCTACAACACAGATAATAATTTCTTATTTTTCATCTGCACTGACTAGCCTTCTTTCTGATGAATCTAGGATATCCTTACAAACTTGAACACACAAAGCCTGGTTACCATTAATTCAGATTTGTAGCCCGAGGTATAACTTGAACGCATTTTTTGGTGCAAGAGATAATTTACACTGAGTTTGTAAAATAAACAAAACCTGCTGTGTTTATGTGCCAAATCATGCTACAGATTATAGAAATAATACTAGGAAGAGATTAATATCCAGTGAGTTAATATACAGTGCAAGTTTATATCTTGGTGATCCCCATTTATCTGAATCACAAGCTACAGTAATTGAAGAATATGGAATTCAGATAATGGGGATTTTACTGTATTAAAACACTAAAAAGGTTCATTGTAATACAGCATTACGTAGAGAGTCTTTTGGTTCCAGTTTCTCTTGTGTCCAAAACACTACAGGCATATCTCCCACTACAAAGAGGACAGGGGATGGGTGCTAGGTAGTGTACCTGATCTCCAGCTATGGCAATGCTTTTCTATCAGCAACAGTATTCTGTTCCTCACTTCTACCTTTGTAGCAGTTTGCTGCAAAATAAGTATTTCCTAATAGTCTAACAAGGCATGAAAAAACAAAGTTTTGGTTTCTGGGATGTTTTTTATGGTTTTGGTTTCTTGTTTGTTTGGGGGTCTTGTTTCTGTTTGTTTTATTTTTCTATGATGCTTTGATTTTTTCAGCAAAATTTTACAGTCAGTACTATTTAAAGAGATGGGAAGTGTGAGAGAAAAATAATTTTGCACACCACATTAATGTCACCAGAAAAAAAAAAATGTTTTATAGGTGTGGATCTGGATAGAATAAATAGTATTTGATACAATCAACTAAACAATAAAACTCCAATCAAATCTCATTGAGATGGATGGCTTTTCATAGAATATTATGACTTCAGCTGTAATCTGTGAAGCTTAATAGCAAAAAAATATTCAGTCCATTTGACTTAGAGAATCAGCAAAATAGAAATACTGTAAAAATACATATTTATTATTGCTAAAATGCAAGATCCATTTATGGTTAGGGCTGCATGTATGTTTCTATTATTATCCTTCTCTCCATTGTTCATGACTTCATAAAAGCTCAGCTAAAGGACCAGATGGAAAGGTTCTAGATTCAGTTTCTGCCTGAAGGTGAATACATACTAAACACTTCAGCCAAAAAGATAGAGATGCGCCAGTACAAAAGCAGGAACAAAACCAGTCTTATAGCTGGGAAGGGTTAAAGAAACCTTTCAGGAGAAAGGTCTCTTGTGTAACTGACAGACCAGGGAACAGGGAACGAGACCACAGCTCATTTCAATGGAAACATGTAAATTCTTGTTCTGAGATGACACAACAATCCTATTCACCTAAGACTGTTACCTTGATGAAGTGACTCTTACAGTTTATCTCCCTTTTATTTGCAATTTGACAAACCAATAGAGACCTGAAAAGACTTTATGTTAGTTTCTTCTTCAAAAGGCACATTGTGCTATTTCCCTGGTGAATAAATAGAAGAGGAGAGTTTGCTGTTCCTCCTAAGAACCTGTCTCAGGCAGACTCTGCTCAATGCCGCTTGCTTACCCCTGGACCTGTTTTTCTGTTTGTGGGAACATTTCCAGGCAGAAGCTGCTTCAGATTTCACGGTGAACATTTAGGTCACACCAACACTCTGAGAATTTCAGGTAGGTAAAATGAAAGCCAAGATGCCTCTGGTTGAGGTTCATTGCCTTTCATTACCACCCACTCACAAGCTGATGCAACTGCAGCAGTTTCAAGGTGTCGATAGACCCTGGGGAGCCACCTTCAAGCTTTCAGTCTTGCACGCCCCTGAGAGGTCTATGTCAGCAGAGGTTTTTAATCCATCACACTCCTTCAGGTAATAGCTACAAGAGGTGCTTGGCAACCTGCAGGCTCATAAATGTAATCACATGCTGAAAGTCTCTGTGCTTGCAGGCTTTTGGAATGAGCACTGAGCCCTCACAGTTGGGTTTTGTGTGGTGGCAGAAAAGGCCTGGTCACAGGGGTGCCTCTGCAGATAGCCAGGACAACTATTTCTCCTTTCTGTTCCAAATATGATGCCATTCTTAAGCATGGAGAGATATGATGACAAGAAGGTGCTCGGACTTGTTATTTCATTAAGTATAAATGTTTTACTGAATTTCAAAGCATAACAGCAGCATCAAAGGTGAGATAAGCATTGGTGAAGATAGGCCATTAAAAGACCATGGCCCAGGATGCTATGTTGTTTTGTATTTCAGTTTGGGGAGTATTTTTAATAAAGTATTTAAAAATATCCTATTACACAGTAGTGTAATTATATATTTTATATTAATTGCTCTTAAAGATCAAAAGCCATATTTTGTGTTATTGTACACACCCGCACAGCCTTCTATGAACTCAATGAGATCCACATGTGGGCATCTAAGGCCTAAATTTTTCCCCAAAGATTCTTTAAAATCCTTTTACAGGGCAGTAAGTCGTAGAAGAAAGTCATATGTTCCCTTTTTTCTGCCTTCATACCCAAAACAGGCAGGAGTTATTACAGGCTGCTCTGCATTGCACCGGATGGTAACAATATCCCAAGGGGCCAGTGGCCAGCCAGGGATTGCCACGTTCTGCTCTCACGCTCATCCGCACCCAGGAGTTTCTCCAATCCTTCCACTGAGAAATAAGGAACGGAGCCCACTGATGACATCAAGAAGTGCTCTAGATATTTCAGGGGCAGGGAAAAGCATTGCAGGACATCTCCGTGGCTTTCAGAAAAAAGGAAATTAGGAATATGTATGGAGCTGCAGCACAGTTGTGTGTTCTGGAAACATTTAAGAAAAGTAGAGTGAATACATGGTTTTACCAGTGAGGAAAGGTTCAATGGCTTTAAACACAAAAATACAGGCATTTGAACAGACCGTCTTTATATTAAGGGTAAAAGACATTGAAACAATCTGCCACAACTGGTAAAAATTAGCAGGCTTGCTGCCAGTGTCAACAGAGCTGCCTGTCAGAGGTGCAAATCTCTAAAGGAGTAGGCTCACACTGTATTC
Organism: Pomatostomus ruficeps; assembly: GCA_013400735.1. NCBI lineage: Eukaryota > Metazoa > Chordata > Aves > Passeriformes > Timaliidae > Pomatostomus > Pomatostomus ruficeps. The sequence goes on along the minus strand of VYZT01000942.1, from coordinate 34,995 downwards.
AGACCGAGTTTCGGTTGCATTTGCAAGCTTCGAAGTCTTAAGACTGCAGGTGCCAAAGTGACCCAAACACTAGGAAGGGGTTGATGACAACTCTCACTGCAATATTTCAGCAACTCTACCCCTAACTCTGCTTGGGCTTAGCTATTCCCAGGTACACTAAATGAAAAATACATTTATATGGCTTTATAAAGATATTTTAGAGGTGAAATGTTTTGATTTTTCCCTCAAGGCAGCAGCTGTTCTCCCTATCATCTACGTGGAAAGCATTAGTTTATGATTTCAGTCACCGCTCACCAAGTGAAAGAATAACAGCACCATTGCCCAAACCAGTCGAAGTCCACATTCCTGCCATCAGATCCACAGAGCTGTGTTTTTATGCTGAAGCAGCCACAAGGCACTTTCCAAAGTCTTGTTATGAACTCAGGGATCTACTTCAGCTTGCACAATGAGCAGCTGAAGATTGTCACAGAGGCCAAGGTGAGAATGGACAACCCATGGGTAGGCAAATCTGGGATTTTGCTAGATTTTTTTCCCATCTTGGCAGACAAATCTATATTAGGCAGACCCAGCTGGCATCAAATGGGCCAAATAGTCTGAAAAGAAGCACTTTAAATATAGTTCTTTAAAATTCCAACACATTTAAACATGAAGGAAACTTCACATTTCTGGAGTAGGTTAAGAATGCCTTGCAACAAGGATATCTGCAGCATATACCCTACAAATTAGTGGGGGGGCAAATAGAAATCTTCATAGTGACTTGAAAAACCTTGAGAACTGCCAGTTTACCCCATTTACTTTTTCTGTTTCTAATGGAGAGTATATTCTTGTCTATAAATCATTTTCATGCCAAAAAGGAAAACCTGATGTACACTGAAAAAATTATGATTTGCAAAAAATAATTCCCCTTAACTGTTAAGTGAAAAGGAAATTCTAAAGTATCAAAGGTTTAATTATTTTTTCCCATAATAAAGAAAAGACTTTGTTTCATGGTAACAAAATTAAAAGCAAACTTCTACAATATGATGCTTTTGTTTCTATTTTTTTAACCTTAAGTTTGTAGAATGCCCATGATTTTGTTCAGCAAAAAATAAAGTGAGGGAGAGGGAGAGAAGAAAATGCAAAGGAATTTAAAGTAGAAGATTATGTAACCTTAGATTACAGTCTTCCTATGGGGAAGAGACTAAGAAATTGTTCCTGTGGAAAAGATGGTACTTGAAATATTTTGAATATCCTCCAGTATTAAAAGATTTAAAGGCATGGCTCATATACTGCAAGAACTCCATGCCTGGCAGGTGAACACTGGATTACCCAACCTAGCAGTTAGATTTCAGATGTGAAAATGAGTATGTAGACAACTCACATGTCTGGTTACAGTTCACATCCGGTATGCATTGAGAGAAAAATCCTTTCTTCTAATGAATACGTAAACAGACTATGTAATTTCTGGTAATTGATGCTTATGCTTGCTTTCATTTTGACATTTGATCATAACTGACAAACCGGCAGCTGAGGAAGAAGAAAACCCTAAGCTGTAAGAATAATAAATGGAGCACGGTGAGAGATGGAAAAAAACCCCACCATACATGGGAGGAAAACTTCAAGAAATGGGACTAAGCCATAAATGGATATAAAAATAATTGTTTGGTGTTTCTACAATTTAAAATGAATGTACAGACATTTCCAGAAACCAAGTACATTTTTTTTTCTAAAGTAACAACACTAAATGCTTTAAAAAGTGTGTAAATTTTCTGCCTTAGCTGTTAAACCAAAATGGTATGTGAAAGAAATATTACAAAAGTTACATTTAATACAAAAAGTTTTGTTAAAAAACAGTTTCAGATGAAGCACCTAAAAAGAAAACAAAAAAATGGATGCATTGCTGCTGTTTGCATTTCCACAAATACTAAACTGACTCATGAGAAACTTAACTCTGCAGGTCAATATCAAGGACTGAAAAGTGTGCACCTACAAACACCTTCTCAGAAATTCTACTTTCTCATTCAGAACGCCTTGTTGCAGAGCCATACAGCTTTACTAATAGTGTCTATGTAGACTCACCTGCTGTCTGTGTTGTCCACACAAGAACACCAAAAGGAAAAAAATTCCCCAAGGTCATTTGGGGCTGAGAAGAAGGTCAGGCTTGCTCACTCCTTAATACCTTTGAAGCTGCTAATGTGACTTAGATGGATGAGAGTGAGTAGGATACAAGCCTGTCTGTCAGCAAAACACACGATCTCAGCAATATGCAGTGTAATTGATCTAAATCTCAGCTACAGCAGTTAACAGACTCCACGAGGGAGAGAAGGCACTTAGACTACAGGGCTTGTTGTACTTGACTATGTTCTTACTTTGTGACATAGACATTGCTCAGCAGCCTGGATTTGTGCAGCTTGCTTCCAGTGGTTAGTACAGATAGTATTTTCACAGCAGCAGTTTCTTTTTTTTTTACATCCAGAGGCTCTTTGCTGAGTGTCTGTCAAAGTCCAATTCATTACCTGCTGAATTATCATCTAAAACTCTATCACTTTTCTATAAGAAATTTTTTAAGAGATTAGAAAGTAACAGAAAAAAATAAACATATATATATATACAATTAATGAAAGATAAGCTTTCAAATGTTTGGAGGTTTATTTTAGATATGTGTATCCACAGATACTTATTTCTTAAAGAAAGAAGAAATATGGAGTCCAATTTCTACTTGATTGCATAGAGAACAGGCTAAGAAAGAACAATGTGAGATACCAATCTCACTGAAATCTCAGACTGAACAGAAAAATCATGCATCCTTCCCAGAAACAGTTAGCACACTTAAGTTCTGGGTGTCAAAAAGAGGTAATTCTTCCTTGTACCACTTATGCTGCCTGCAGTCTTGTCTGCTTGAACCTTGAACCCCAGTGGAACCTCCCTGACCTCCAGGCAAAGGTCCTGCTAGAACCCCACTGGCATGTGTGGTTCAAAATCCTCCTTGTGCCTAAAAGACACTATCAAGCTGTTCTTAACTCCAGTGACACCAGGGCACAATTTGATCCTCAGTCATCCATTTAGTGAGCCTCCTGGAGATCTACCTGAAGAGCACCAAAAGAACACAGAACACAGCCACTGCCAACAGTCAGTGTATTATTTGTCACCTTGTAAGCTTCCCTAATCCTTTCTAAACCCTCTGCCAAGGCACCCACCAGCACCACCTTTTTGACTCCTGAGGAGATCCCAACATTTAGTGGAAGTATTGTACAAATTAAGATTTTGAGAGCAGTAAGAAAAAAACATCATGTCTGGCCTCACACTTGGCAAATTACTCACAGTTCCTTGCTTCCCTTCACAAGATTGTCTTGATAACAACCATTGCCAGTAGGGATCTGAGGCAATGAGTGCAGCAAAAAACCCTAACAAATACATGCCTACATATGTGAGCTCCACTTCCTTAGGCAAAATAACGAATCAAATGAGTGAAGGATCTGCTGCTGTCTTATGTATGGTGGTTGTGCATACATTGATGTGCAAGAAGCTTCCAGAGACTTCTGTCATAGCTTGTCAAATTGCCATAGCTTGTCAAATCACTGATTTCAGAAACTTGCACTACTCCCAAAGGAAGGTTGCTGTTTTGTCATTTTAGAAAGGTGGCACACCTCTGAGCTTCTTTCAGTGTAGGTTGAGGGAAGGAGTGCATATTATGTATGCCAGAAGGAGGTGGAATTGGCCAAGTCGAGCAAGTTAAGGCAATCCAAAGCTTTGAGACAGGAAAAATAAATCTGTGTGGAAGGACACAGTACAGGCATAAACAACACCCACACAGACTATCTGAGGTCTTGCTTTCTTGCTTGGAATAACAAGCTCCTTTCTGAACTCCGTTCATTTTTACAGACAAAGCAATCAAGCTTAATGGACAAAAGTACAAGTCATAAGTACAGGACACTTAATCTAGGTAATTTATCTCATCCTCAAGTGTTTTCAACACAGACAGGAGTAACTGCCACTTGGAATAGGTTTCCTTTAACTGCACTTTCAAACGACGTTAACTTTCAGATGACTAAGTCCAGAGCAGTTTCACCTTAACCATGAGGCATGTATTAATGAGAAAGACTGAAAACTCAGTCAACACAGTTAGAACAGGAACTGTTCTCACCCATGGAGAGGGTGATCCTTGCACTGCTACAGCCAAATAGCTTCCAGCAACCTCTGTTTTAGGGGTTTCCTGAGCTTGACACTGTATCTAGATAACTGCATTTGACAGTCGTTGATGGAACAATTTTCCTAATTCCCTTTTGAAGAAGATTATGCCTTTTGGCTTCTATAACATCCCATGGCAATGAATTCTGCAATCTAATTTTATGTTGCATGACTAGCATTACCGACAGAGCAAGCCACACCTTTCCAGGGATTCAGGAACATGCTGACACCATCTTACTTTTGTCTCATTTAATCTCATGAGTCATAAGCAATACAGCAAAGTTTTCTACAGCTATCTGGATTTTACCCCAATACCAAAAAGCTCTTTTAAAGCAATGGCCATCAACAAGCAAATTATCTGGTATACTTTTTCACAGGATTGTATTACTCACATTGTCATTCTACCATAAACCTAAGTATGGCTGAGGCTGTTCAGCAAAGGTGGCAAATAATAAGCAATAGACAGCTGTTTGCAAAAAGAAATGTGAGGCTTGGAGGGGACAAGGAATCCTCTCACAGTCCTGGAGCAGCCCAAGTAGGAAGCAGTGGAATTTCCCTGGAGGAGAAAAGCCAGGAGAAACCAGCAGGAGTTTTAGAGGCAGAGTGAATAAGAAAAAGAGACAGGGAGAAGGCATAAAGATGTCTTTATATTTCCATAAGAATTAAATTGGAAAGGGGAGTGGGAGGGACAGTGAAGAGGCAGGTTAAAGGATTGTATTCCTGTCGTCGTCAGCAGAGAGCGAGTAGGAAAGGAGACCTGGACTGCCTCTCTCCCAAGTCTGCTGCCCTAGGCAACCGTTTACTTTGTCTTTGCCCAAGCCAGCGTGAGATGTTATAAAATGAGTTTCCAAAATGCTCTGAGTCACCAGAACATGGATGAGATCTGTGGATTCAAGCCACCTTTCAAGATTATGAATCTCTTCTGAATATCCATTATGCCGATGATATATAACAAAATCACTGCTGTAATGTGATGCACATGTCATCTTTAAGGATATAGTCCCTGCTCAGATGGCATCAGCAGAGGGACATGTCAGCATGGTGGATTACCAGAGCAAATGCTTTAGCATGCAAAGTGATGCAATGTGTTTTGACAACAATTGTTCCCTTATGTTTGTTTCTGTGTCAGGTTTGACTTGACTATCTGCCAGGACAATGCTCAGGATCCTTTGCATTGCTATGCAGAAGCTGATTATGTGATCAAATGCTTAAAGCACATAAAATCACTTCCAAGATTCAATGAGATAGATGTGCCAGAAAAGTCAGTAGGTGTTTGAAATAATTGACGCTAACAGCCAGACCTGGATTTTTCAAAAGAATATGTGTTTTGTTTTGGATTTGGGTTTTTTTGTTGTTGGTGGGGTGGGTTGCTTTTTTTTTTCCTTCTAATGCACTATCATATAATCTGCCTAGAAATTCAGCCTTAACATAATGTTCACATCAAATGAAATTCACCCGTTAAGAAAGAACATACACAGGGTCCTCCCTGAAGTGGAAAAAATGTGGCTTTGTGTAGAGCAGATCCTCTGTGAGCCTTCGTACTCTGTGAACAAGTCTAGAACAACAGAGCAGACTCCAAAGGCACAGTGGAGCTGATATTTGTAGGGCTGGGAGACTCAGCACTGATCTAAAACTCTTGTCAGCCCTTTGCCCCCATCTGTGACACTGAAGTTTTTCTAATAAAGGCCAATACCCCCAGAGAAATGTTGAGTGTGTAGATGGCTGCAGAAGAAGCAGGTTCCCTGCTCTTACGATTTCTATATTGTGTTTCCAGCCTACCCTGAACCACCGCACCATCTCCAAAGTGAGTGATTCCTGTTCAGGAGACAAGGGCAGAAGGCAAATCCACTGTGGCACTTGCCCAGAAGCCATGATCTCAAATGGAAGCTTCACCTTGTGCTCCCAGGTTTGGGTCTAGCCTGGTACCAGTGTCTCACTGCACAGCTTTGCAAGAGATTTGGGTCCTCAGAGGTATTTAGGCACCAAAAACAACAAAAAGTGGTACCTATACACTTTCAGAAATCTGTCTTTAATTTCACCATCGCATAAATCTTTCATGGCGACATCTTTCATCTTTTCTGCATCACAAGCCAGTTGTGAAGCTTAATTACACAATGACTATGAAGTCCAGTAAATACAACATATATTAAGAGCACTTAATGAGATTTCTGTCACTAACACACTCTACCTCTTGTGAAATATTACTCATATGTTAAAAAAAAATTTAAAAACCCCCCAAAACCCACAGACATATTCAATGTAAAGTAAATCCATCTTGATTACTTACATAAATAATATGTTATATAACTTGATGGTATTTATTAACAAAAATGGAAAATAGCATAGACTTTCCTGACCAACATGAAACACCGTTTACTCATCCATGTGTCAGTTTTTTCCTGTAGTGCCTGGAGTGGCAGCCAGTAGTGCTGCCTGAGTGGGAACCCAGACCCACAGGGAACCTACTTCCCAAGGGCTCTAGTGGCTTAAATACCTCCAAAGTCCTAAAGAGAGGTTACAGTCCACCAAGTACCACATAAATGTACTTCAAGAAGATGGACCCAGTTTCAAATTTTGTGTCCTTAGCAACACAATTTTACCTTACCACTGGGCCCCAAGCATAAAAAAGTGCACATGGCATCATTGTAATTGCAATGTATTCAGACAGTTCAGAGTCCTCACACTGCTTTAACTATTTGTCCACAAGCCTTTGACCAAAGTACCTTTTGCTGTCAGAAAATAATGAAAGGGAAAAAAATTTTTTTCTCTGACAGAACAAACATACATGCTACCTGCTCCATATCTGGGCAAATGCATTTCCTGTTAAGAATTATGGTATGGAAGTCATAGATTAATAACACTTTTGTAGAGATCAGGCAGGAGTGATTTTCAGCACACGAAGCCTGTTAGAGCAAGTTCTATAAATATTCACCAAAGGGAAGCCTGTTTGTTGACCTAAAGTGCGACTGCTTCCTATTCTCTTATTGTGAAATTGTTTAGGTCCTGTGGGACAACTGTACTGAGCTTTTGACACAAATATTAAAATTCTATTTAGATGTACAATGTTTTAATGCAAATTTTTTACCATAAAACCAAATGCTCCATTCAGTTAAATTAATAGAATTACAAAAAGATGTAATGATAGCAATTAAGTCTTGAAAATGCAAATTTTATAGTCAAGGACAATTACTTCATTTATAGTATACTGGAATGATGCCAGATGAAGGTAATTTAGATCCCCCTAGCTCACAGTTATATCATGAAGGATATCTTAATTTCATTAGTACAACAAAGATGGGTGAGAAGTTAGAGAATACCAAAAAAAAAGGAATGGGAGAGAAAACTTGACCTTTCTAATTTCATTGCAGCAAGAATACATAGATCTTACCAAAGTATTAGTAATATTTCTTTCTACTCCTGCCTCTGAAAAAAGTGCTTTTTTTTTTATTAGCAGAAATGGAACATTAGTATGTAAAAGGTCAGCTTCATTTAGATACTTAGAGCCAATGTGTTCATGCCACAACAGTTACAGACCTTCCATTATTTCAGTTTTAAGGATGCATACACTGTTAGCTCTTGGCTTACCAGGTCTCAAGCCATGGCCTCAGGGACACAGGGTTTTGACTACAAGAGGAGTTAAAACATTTTTGAAAAATTCTGCTCACTCTTATAAAAAGCACTCTTGCCTCCTGCGAACAAGAAAGTCAAATACCATTAGTTTTTCATTAGCATAGCAAAAAGCAATCAAGTAGATGCAGAATACAGAGTGATATACTACAGATTTCCTAGACTGCTTATATGTGTGTGCAAAAATAAATAAATAAGAAAAATACTGTTTCATGCATTTACTTTTACACATTACCAAGTTCAAATAGGAGTTTGAGAGACTCTAGAGGTTCTGTCTTTCTTCCAAACAAGTCTCTGGGGAAAGGCATATTAAATATGGTGCAGTATGAAGTTTCAATAAAAGGCCTTTACACCTACCATTTTTTTCTTCATGGCCTGCTGTAGCCACTGCAGAGAAATTCAAATCCAAGAGGGATGGACTCACTGGGTGACAACTGGCTCCAGCTCCACACTGGTGCATCTCCCCCATGCAGCACCACGCTGCTGCAGGAATGTGGCTGCAGGAATGTGGCAGTGCAGGAGCCCTGCCCACGTCCCCTTCACTGCAAAACAACTTGAGGGGCACAGCGCTTTTATCCTTCACCCCATTGTTTCCATGATGGCCAGTGTAATATTTTTAAGCAGTAAAATGCACACATGCAAACCCTACTGGAAGGTGAACACAACAAAGTGAAACTACTGTGTTTTTCTACCTACCAGTCCACTAGATTTATTTCTCAGAAATGTTCATCCTAAAAACAAAAGAAAAACTATGACCCGACTTTAGTTCATTAATGATTTTAATAACAGGGCTGTGGCTATTTGTTTTTAAGAAAACAAACTTATTCTGGAGGAAATATGTATCTTGAGTAGGGTTTGTGCTTTTTCCTCCTTATTTCTGATCTGAAATAGAGCTGAATGCACATGGAGAAAGGCTGTCCTTGCTTCCTTCGAGATGGTCTTGTGAAATAAGAAAAGGCCCAGTGCTTTTTTGTCCTTCTACTCATCAACATGTATGCAGCATGTGTGCTCAGGCACACCTGTAGGGCCATCCTTATTTTGCACTGGCCTCACCAGTGGAAGTCTGAATATGCTGAAGAGCTGGAGAGATGCCAACGACTTCAATGGCAGAATCTCACCCCAGGATCTCACCCCATATTTCTGCAAGTCAAAGAAGCTATCAGTCATCCCTGTGCTGGAAAACAGTGGATGATATCCTGACTCATTGGAAAGTTATTGGCTCCCTGTGGGGTTCAGATTTCCTTTGGTCAATTCTGTCTTCTGTCATCCAAGAGAAAAATTAGACCTTGTACCAATGTGGACTTTATCCTATGCTTCTGATTGTTAAACCCCTGCTATACCTGACAAGTTAGTATGAGCTTGTTATTTTTACGTATTTATTAATGCACGTGGACTGGCGTATCGTTCTAAACTCTCTCTCATTGTGGATGTTGTTTGGAGATTTGGCTTAATGAGGAGTGCTTGAATGAGTTAAGTCTGGGTATGTTTGCGCTACATTGTACAATACAGCTTAAACACTCATGTCATTTTATTGAAAAGCATAGATTTAACACACTAATAGTTTGTGAATCTACCAAGTCTCAGCTGTTGCAGAGAGAAATGTTTTGTCCAAGCTATTCCCAATGTGTCTCAGTTGTAAAAAAAAAAAAAAAACCAACAAAAAACCCCCCAAAAAACCCAGGCTGTGATCGTAATAGGATATTGATTAGTCTGGATCCCATACAGAACAGAACTTGATTCTTTGGTGGACCACTAAAAGGTCATATTGCTTGATTGCTCCATAGCTTCTAAAATACAAGAAATATTGAACCAAAACTGCTTTCAATTATACTCATGTTATCTGAGGCCTGGAAATGTAACCAAGGGCAGTATTTGGCCCATTCTGTTAAAAAATGGAGCAATACTGAGCATTTAATTTTGTCATTAACAGAGCTGAACATCAGCTCTGCCCACTCTAATTGATGCCCTGCCCTAAAGTTAATTCTAAGGTAAACAGGTGCAAATCTGTTTGATCCAAGGGCTTAATTTTGGATGGATATGACATACAGTGGCATGCGCTTAGTACTATCTGAAAATTGTGGCTTGGTTTACCTATTCATATGTATTTCTGCAGAATGATATTTACAACTGTTTATGTACCTCAGATCTCCAAATTCCTCACTTGACCTGACTCTCACAGTGAGCTTAGGTCAGCAATAAGATAATGACTTGCTATTAAATCAGATTTAATCAAAGCACAATGCTGTTGTCAGTGAAATGAATTAGCTTTTTTGTGCTAACAAAGATCCAGGCCAAAAATAACATAATAATGTCAAAATATGTTGTGGAAAATACTGTACATCTAACTCTTCCTTTTATTACACTGATGTCACTGTACAGAACAAGGTTTCCAGGAAATCCTAGAATATAAGTGAAGGAAGAAATTATCCTTTTCTATCTTCTCCTAAGAAATTCAGTTTTCTAGTCAGAAGCCCAATGGAATAAATCCCATTTCTGACAACTGATGCAAGACAATCATGAAGAAAAATTCTACCAAGTCAATTATTTCCTTGATCCTGTCAGAAATATATGCTAGATGTATCTTGATACTAAATTCCACTAAATTCTAAAATGCAATAAAGAAATAGAGGAGTCATACATTAATTTTAGTTAGTATTGTTCCTAGTTGTTCTGCCACTTGGAAAGTTAGAAAACAACTTCTGCAGTGCACGTTTATTCTAAATTAGTAGATCGACTCTGAAAAAATTAATTTTATTTTTTATTTATTGAAGGTGTTATTTATTGATTCCTATTTCCAATCCATACCGCAATGCTTCATACAGAATGCAATCCCTTTGTTACTCCTGATCTGCATTGAAAACTGTATGGATGTGATAATTTCTTTTCTTTTTTCTAATGTTTTCTTCTCCTCATTTGATGAATGCTTGAAAGTAATACAAGTGTTTTCTCATCATTTTCCATTTTCCCAACTTTCTGAATACTGGGTGGGGTTTCTTTTGAGATGTGATTTGAAAAGGATTTAAGGACCTGCATTTTAAAAGTCCGTATTCTCAGAAGTTGCCTGTGATTTTTGGAGACTTGGCCATTTGTGAATTCAGTTTAGTTTTTCAAATACTACTTGATTTTGAAATGTTCAGATCACTCACAAAGCCTTTTGAAACACAAACAAGGCTTTTGGTGTCCTTTAGGCTTATTCTTTTTATTAACTCCAAATGGATGTACGAGGAAACTCTTATTTTTTAAAGCTATGCCCTTTGAAGAAAGTCAGTGGGAAGACCAGATTAAGCCCAAGCTTCAAGATTTCCTGATCCGTTCAGAACTTCCTATCTGTTGGACAGTTCTCAGAAACCACAGCTATCTATAAAATTCAATCAACAGTGAAAATCAATGTAGTGATATTATATATTTTAGCAATATTTATAGTAATATTATATATTATCATATAGAATGGAAAGCCATTAAAAATATTTTGTCTGGTTTTTTTAAAGATGAATAATGGCTTATTTAGATTATATGTGTATATATGCCTTTTTTCTTTACTTTGTGAAAAGGATGTATTATAAAAAGAAAGTTTGTAAGACAGACAAAAACTGGTATAAAATTGCAAAATAGAATGAAGAGTAAAGAGAAGTATTTACAAAAGCAGGTTACAGATCCACTGACACTATGTTGTTCATAAAAACGCATCAAGTAATTTCATAGAAGAAAGCTTTCAGCTTGTTAGTTTAAAATGTTCTAATGCAACATTTAGCTCATAATGTTACTGTATCATATAAGGGTTTTCATATGCTTTCCAATATAGCTTCTGACTGGAAGTATTAGCTGATGCAGCAACATAAATAAAGAAATGTCTAGACTTCTATGGTTCCCAAAGGTCATTTTTATGAAAAGATCAGGAAATATGTTTCATTGAAATTAAAAAGAAAACAGGTTTAATAACATTGTTACTATAATGACATAAAATTCCGTGAGATGGTGTACTGTTTAATATTTGACTGTCAAGTTTCCATAGTGAGGCTGAGACGTGTGGAAGCATTTAAACTTTTTTAACTGAAATAGTTTTTAAATTTATTTCTGTTTCATTACCTGATCCATCTTTTCCCCCCTTCCTATAACACAGCAATTTTTTTGTTGAAGCTGATGTTTTCCGTGAAGTTCAATAAAAATTCATAGAGAGCTGTACTTCTACACCCAGGGACACTCAGTGTGAAAATGCATCCCCAGATAGCCAAAAGCTTTCTACTCCATTTCCTCAATTGAGATAGAACCCAGCAGTGGTTTAGGGCATGGCAAGGGGGCCACTATCAGGGCACAGTTGCCTTCTGGGATTTCTTAGTGATGGAATCATCTGAGATAGATTGATACCAGACGCTGTATTATCAAACCCCAGCCATTCTGGAAAAGGCAGGGGGTCCACTACGCCATTACTCCCAGGCCTGCATTCACCTAAACAACTGTAAAGATGACCAGAGCTAACATCTGCAAAGTCAGAGCAGTCCCTGGCTGCACACAACCTTTTGTTGGACATGATGCTGAGTGCTAGGATTAGAGAAATGAAGAGTTTATAGCTTGACACAAATCTGCAAAATTTAGGTTTTCAGCTGACTAAATAAACCAACCCCTGCCCTCAATCCTGGGACAGAAATGAGTTAATACATATAAACAACATGTAACATTTTGAGATCAAATGCTTTTTAAATTTTTTTTTGAATGCAAGCTTTATCACATTTCCCTAGGATGGATTTTAAGAGATTGGTTTAAAAGTTGCTTGGATTCATGAGTGTAGAAAACAGATAGCTGTAAATGTACTTGAAGCATTTATTAATGCTCCTGATAAAGCAAAAGTCTGAAAGAGCAAAAACAGGGACACAATAGTTACCAATATCCATTTATATGTCCTTTCTTCCTTACTTACAGGGCCATCTAGAAGGCAGGTGACAGTTGTCAGCAGAGGTTCTATGTTATTCCTACTGGAGGCCATCTCTCAGGTGGGTCTCAACACAACACAGGTGTCTGGCGCATCCTTCCTTTCTCCTCACCCCTCTACAATGCTTCCTCAGGACTCACCTCACACTGGCCAGACAGCCCTCCATTCCTTAACAGGAAATGTTGTTTTTAATTACTATAATGCTGGGCTTTCAGGAAAGGTTACTCAGGTAAAGAGCTCAAGGACCCTCTGCAAAGGAGGTTTTGGAGACAAGAAAACAGGCAGAAAAGTTACTGTCTCAGGATAACTACACACAGCCTTGGTCACAGACAGCATAAAGCCACCTGTGTTAGAGGCAGCTATCACTCTGTTAAATTCCACTCTTTTTTTTCCATAGGTGTATATTTAGTTATGTATGTGTCCACAACCCTTGTGAGGGCAAAATTAACTGATGTGAAGAAAGATAGAGATGTCTAGGGGCAAAGGGAAGTCATGACTGTTTGGTGAGGTCAGATGGAAGGGGCTATAGCAAGGGACCATGACCTGATGAAAGTTTGGGGAATGGTGTATATTCAGCAGTTCAAACCAAACACGGGAATTAGAGGATCATTAAATTAAGTATTTGGTTTCCAGGGAGAAGAATGGAGCTACTAAGTAGTTATACAAATGAACTATTTGTTTGTCACAAAAAATTAACAGGTTTTACTATTACAGAACAAAGAGGACTGCACAGCAATGTAATGGTTTCCTTAGTGTTGATCTCTTTTTTGGATGGAGTATTCTCTGTTATGACATGCTAAAAGCCACAGTGTTTTGGGACAGGGGTGGGTCAGGGACACAAATATAAAGAGTGGGCAAAGGGCTAATAACAGGGTGTCCTGACTAGCCCCCTCACTCTTTCCTCTAGACCATCAGACCATGGTGTGCTAAGCCAGAAGGTGAAGAAAAGGCCAAGCCTCACATTAGCAGTGAGTCCTCTGGCTGCTGAAGGTACAAGTCATCCTGGGTGAGGTCAGTTTTCTGTGGTGACTCGAAATGAAGATGTTGTTTGTGTCAGCAGAAGTTTAGACGGTCACAGCTACACAGGTGTGGACACTGCTTCTCTTAGGGAACCACCTGGAGAATAGACAGGTTGCTGCATGTAGGGAAAGAGTTCAAGAAATCTGGGAAGATGGATGGAGTTTGGGGCATCAGCAGGAACACCGTGGCTGCTTCCAGCCCAAGGTTACAAGTGAAGGGGAAGTTGCAGTCTGCACTTGGCAAGGCCAGGCATGCTGTGGAATAATCTGGGCAGCATCAGGTCTTTTTTGTTCCCTAGTTCAAAGGCCTAACCAAAGCATTCTGGGCACCACCAGTGGGAACAGGGAGAGCCTGACAAGTCACTGCCAACGCTCTACTGCTCTGAATTGTGGCTGCTTTTTGCTTACAGGCACTCTGGTGTTTCATGTTTTTATAACATCAGAGTACCCAGTCCTTGACAGGTGCTCCTGGGAATTATGATAAACAAAATAAAAATGTTTTAGCTTTCTAAACTTCCAAGAAAACTCTTGGGGAAAACATAATGAAGTTTTGGGTTTCTGTGGGCTGTCATACAAGGTCTAGACATTCAGAATGCTGAAAATAGAAAGTTGGGATTTGAGTCCTTGAAAACAAGTAATTTTAGAGTGGTCCTAGTGATTAAGTCACTGTTGGCTATTTCTTCACAGCAACAGATGTGCCAGGTACCATGCCAAAAGGTAATTTACGGAACTACTACACCATGGGCAGCTCAATGTTGCATGGTCCTTAGGACAAAACAGTTCCCTCAAAAAAAAAAAAAAAGGAAGAAAGAGAAAAAAGAGGATTCAGAGTTTTACCACAGCAAATGTGTCTGTGTCTATTATAGTTAGGAAACAAATTTACAAAAAAAAGCATAAAGTGATGGATGGTAAGACACCACTGAATGGTGTCTCCCATGGATGAGACAAAAGGTAATGCAGAGACCCTTGATACCAAATGAACCTCAAAGCTCTGTAGTGGAACTTGCTTGCTGGGATTATTTTTCATAATGAAATGAACCTGTTTATCCCAAGGGGAAGCTACAGAGTGGTGGCTGCCTAGCTGCCCTTCCATGTACACCGCTCACAAAAACTACCATCGTATCGCTTGGTGGATTTATTGCACAGGCAGAATCTAAAGAAGGCAAGACTGCCAGCATGCTGCACACTGGCCAGATACCTGATTTGCCTGTGTCACTACTTTTCCAAGACCTGAAGATAGGTTATCAGGAAAAACTGAGGGCTTGGACAGGATGTTAGAAAACACATTAAAATACGTGGACTCTCTTGTTGTTTACCATGCCACATCTTCAAGGGGTGGTGTGTTGGAAACAGTCTTCTTTGCTGCATGGTAGAGGTGTCTAACTTCAGCACCCAGGATGGGAATAGGAGTCACACTCTTTGACCAATTAACCCATTTAGTATTTCAACAGTTGCCAAGTGTTGGTGGCATTTGCTGGCCAGAATTTCTTCTGCTTATTAGAGAGATTGGTTTTGTAGTACACAGGTGGATGATGCCAGTGTAAATTATGGAACTAAAATCAAAGTTGGCCTCACCTATCTGTGAGGTGGGACTTCCACTGCTGGTGTCTCAGGAGTGGAAAAATAAGAGAAGCTGTGTCTATCAGAGGCTCATCACCAAGTGTCCCAGGTCCTGTTACTGCAAAACCAGAGTGTTCCCCTTCTCCATCTCACTGCAGTCCTTCTTCCTTTAATGAGGAGTGAGTTATAGTCAATTAAAGGTGAATGATAAGAACTATAGGGAATACAGTCCTAATCAAATATGAAAAATTACCATATACCTTGTATACAAATTACATCAAGAACAGAAAGTAGCTATGGTTGATTGAAGCAATTAAATGTTTTCTTTAAGAAAAGAAAAAAACCTCCAGTGAGAATATTTTAGAAAATGACTTTTTAATCATCTGTAGAACTGCTAAAATTACTCTCTCCTAATAGTTTTAAAGTGTTCCTTAGTTAGAATTAACTGCAATCCCTTTGCAGAACAGACAAATACTTCCCCAGGAATCTGTTTAGAGGAAACTTTATTTTTAATCACAAGATCACATCCATATGCTTTTACATAGTTCAAAAGAGACTACAGCAGCTTTGAGCACATTTCCCTGCTGTGCAAACACCTAGAAACTTGGGAACTATTGCATGGGAAAGAACATGGTCCAGAATCAGTCAGGAGGACATGTCACACAGCAAGATTCACCCCTCCAGCAAGAAACATTAATACTGATTGAAAAATCCGTTGTTTCAGTGCTGTCTGATGTATAGTAAACAACATCATGCCACATTAATAAACCAGCTAACACCTTCAGTCTTGCCTGTTTCTTCATCTACCATTATCCCTGCAGATACCTCTGGTTCTGCATAGGTAAAGATAGATTTGGGGAGGGGAAGGACTGTGGTCACCTTGCTGCAGATGAGCAGTGTCTGCTCAGCAGCATGGTGAGAAGAACATGTGCCCCGCAAATTATAGGGAACTGCTTGGAGCACCCAACTCCTGGACATGGCATGCCCCAGTGTTCCACTTCTGCCTGCCCTTGGATGGGAATGTTGCCTGTTTGCACAGCCAGGGACCAGCCCCTGCTGGCAGTGCCAGCCTGCACCTGTGTGGTGGAAAAAGCACACCAAAGGAAGGCAAGGGGACCAGAACCAGACTCTCAGAAACGGCAGACCTAACAACGGTCCTATCCGAACAGAAGGAACACATGCTCTAACAACTGTCCAATTTAACATTAAGAATGTTGCCAAGACTGCTGTGAGAGTTCAAACCTTTGAGTTCATACTTTAGAGGCCGGGAGAACTAAAGGAAAGGGTAAAAAATGCTGAACACAGACTATTTGGTCAAAGAAACCCGGTGCAGTTTTCATATAAATGTGATCTTTTTTAATCTTGGTGGAAAATTCACAATATTATTCCTTTTTCTGCCAACTTCAACAATACCTTCCCTTTGTGCCTGCAAAACAAAGATAATTACTTTTTACTCACCTGCATAAAATGCTTGAAGAACTCCAGATGACTGAAGATATAAAAATGGAAAGGAAATATGTGTACATGCATGTTTATACATAATTGTTATTATTGTTACAGTCTGGCAAGAAAACAAAGATTATTTCTAGCAAAGCATTGGGGGTTTTTTATAGCTTTAGAAGCTGTTTAATAACTAGTGATCAGATGAAACCCAACTGCTTTTGAAATCAATGAGAACTAGATTATACGTTGGAGAGGAGGAAGTGTTAGCAGAAAATGTTTATATTACATAGTATTTGTTATATTAGATAATCACCATTTCTGCCTACATCTTCTAAGAAACTCATTCTGTTGCTCTGAAAAATATGTAATGATTTCAGGATAAATTCAGAGGCCAACCCCCCTGAAAATCTAAACCCATACTTGAAATACTTCCAAGCAGCGTGTCAGATCAGTAAAATCAGTCTGAGAAGGAGAAGGGGACAAGCCATTTAATCATCTGACTCAAAAACTGCAATACATTTTTTCTGTTTTCTTCTCCCACTTTTAGTCTTCTTTAGATTTAGGATGTCAAATTACTTCTTTTTTTTAATGCATATTATATAAATCAGCCACTGTTAACAGAATGTCTCCTAAATATAGCTTAATTTTCTGCCTCTCAGTTTCCTCCACTATAAAAGTTAGCAGCAACTACAGCAATTCCCTCCATGGACTGAATCCTGGCTACTGCCCATTTCCAGAAAAGCTGAAGCAGTGTGCGTGTTTCATGTAGGGACAGCAAAACAGACATACCATTGAAGTGAGGATTGGGATAAAGTCATAGAGCTTGGCTCCAAGCTCACTCATAACGTGCACCATATCCCTGCAGCCAAATTATTCTGTGATTCAGTTCTTCTGTGACAGCTCTACTGTGCCTATCAATGCTGCACTGGAGATGTTGAGAGCTGAGCTGTTCCTTACCGATCCACAGCTTCCTGAACTGCTGCTACTTCACGACAACTAGGAGAAAAGGAGATGTTGCCTTACACCACCATCTCTATTTTAAAATATCAACCTTCTGAATCAAACAGAATCACCCAGCATTTCTCAGCAGCATTTCTCAAGTGATAGCTGGTGTATGAGACTTTCAATCCACACAGCGCAAACTCATCTGCACTGTGTGGAGACTGGGCTTGTGTTCTGGCCGCCAGCTCTTGTTCTTCATGTGTCTTAGGTCTTGGTGATGTAAATGATTTTAGCCCACCAGTTTGAGTGCTAGGCCTTTCCACACTGTAAAGGCATAGTCACTAACACTGAGAGAAAGATTTGATTTCAGAAGACTGCAAAACTCTCAGAAGGAAAGCATTGGGCTAATACCAAGGAATAAGAATCTGGAAGAGAGCCTGGATTCACAACAAAAAAACATAGTTTCCACTACAGCTTGTCAATGAATATTGAAAAAAGATGAGTGATGATTAAGAGTTTAAAATAATCTCCTTTCCACCCTTTCACCTGCCTCCAGTCAAACCATAAAGCCAGTCATGCCCCTGGCTTACATTATAATGGAATTATTGTTCATGGAGGTTTGGCCAGTCAGCAGTCAATAGTGAAGAAATGACAAACGTGTGTACAAGGGAGAGCCTTTGGAAAGAAAAGAGAAAGGAAAGAAGAAAATTTATTATTGCCAGTCTACTGATGAATGCAGGCATTAGAATAGCAGATGTAGAGTGTATAAGGGTCTGGAGAGTGAAAAGCTAAGTGTTGCTTTAGAGCACCAGGAAATGGAGCCAGGGTTGTGAAAGCCATCAAGCTGCCTGAGCTCTGCATTCCTTAATGTACAATGAAATGCTTTGATAGCCGAAACCAAAAACCCTAAAATGGCAAACGCTTCCTGCAAGGACCCTTGAAATAAGGTTTGCTGCTAATGTGGGGTAGTTGTCAGTGTAAGGGAGAAAGATGGGGGAATTGGAAGTCTTCACACTGGAATGGGGACATTTGCTTCAGCATGTGGGATTGTTTCCTGGGATACACTGAACAGCAAGAAAACTACAAGGAAGGATGCAGTCTTAGCTCCAAGGTAATGGATAATCCAGAAATAGCTGTTTCTCTTCCTCAACCTTTTTAAACTGCCACAGGAGACCTCTTTTCACTCAGAGCTCAGTTATTCTTCAGCATCGACTTCTCAACACACCACTTTGGCTTTCACAAGTAATCTGTTGGACAGGCTAGAAAACCTGTGCTGAATTCCCTCGCCTCCAATGTTTGGCTTCGGTTAGGAGAAGATTTGCCCCAAGACTAAACATGTGTAATATTAACCGTAACCTTTTCTTAGCTTTATTGTTCTTGCTCCTAAATCTAAATTATGTATACCTTGGGTGTGTTTATGTGTATTTGAGTGAGGGAGAGAAACTCAAATGGGCATGGAAAATGTGCACTCCATTCACCCTCCGTACGCTGTAATATGAACAGACTCACAGAGGTGTGTGGGCATATACAGACTTAACCACATCTACTGTAAAGAGGAAAAAAATCCTGAGAAGCATTTTGTCATGTTTTCCACTTGAAATGTGTGAGATGTGGAAACTCAAAGTGATCACATTAATGTTTCTTCTGGTAGTTTTTTTTTCTGATGCTATTTATTTTTCCCGTGCTATTTGTTTGTTATCGTGTTTTGTTGGGAACTCGACAAGTTTGTGAGGTGGGGTTTTTTTCCCCCTTCTCCATATCTTGAATATATGCACACATTTGAGTTATGACTTTCCTACAGGAACTAACAGCTGTATGTGCAAATCATGCATATAAATCAATTACTGAGGCCTATGTACTATAAATGCACCCATTAATTAAGCAATGTCAGATGCTATGAACCATGAAGTTCATTACATCTTTAGCATTCAAACCAAGGATTATTTGAAGAAGCAATACTACGTTTACCTAATAGTTAATGAAATTAAGCCCAGTTGTTGCCAACATTCTTATTTTATGCCTAATTCAGTGTTTAAATGTTTATGAATAAAACACTAACTGCTGAAAGCAGAAATGTTGAAATGTAATTACTGGTAAGTTATAACGCACTTGAGGACTCATTATACCAGACTTGGGAGTTTTAAGATCACCAGTGTAACACAGTCTCCAAAAATACAGATTTTTTATGGGCTAAAAGCTGGAAAGACATAAATGCTGTTGAATTTGTCCTGGCTGAGTGGAAATTTTGATGATTGTGGTAGTATGATTTATGGGTATAACATTTTCCAGTCATTACGTGGTTGCATTTCACCATTGTGACATGATTTGCATATGTGAATATCTCTGCAAATTAACTTCTGATGAGAGCTACATCTGCCTGGATTAAGAAGCTCCTATCTGAAAACCAATCCAGCTGCTACCCTGAAGGACCTATTTGAAAAAAAGCAATCTGCAATGTCATCATGTGTAGTTTTTCCATATGTATGTCCTGATTTAGATTTAAATGTAAATATTGCATGGCAGTATTGGTTACTTTGTTAGGGTTTATTCTGCCAACTAAGAAGCACTCAGTGATGTCAATGTTAGGATTACCACTGCTGAGTAGCACTCTTACTTTCCTCCATTTCAATAACCTATTGACAGACAGCTACATATCAAGAGCTAGACTGGTATCCATCACTGTTGCTGAGAGCCCTTCTTAGCCAGAAGCATTAAAAAAAAAATCAAACTTAAAAGGAAACAATGCGAAGGAAAGAAACAAACCCTAAGACTCTCCAGAAACAACAGTGAAAAAGGACTGCAAAAATCTTTAGCTGAACATCATCTTCTGCTGCTAGCTCAGCATTTCTTAGGATCAGGTTTTTCTGCTGGAGGATACATATCCATAGAAAAATGGTACAGACTGTGACAGAGAAAACTTGTTTGTGGGCTCTGAATGCAACTGATAGACACAAGAGATAAAGTCAGACAGTCAGACAGGCAGGGGAGCACAGAGGAAAAATGAAATAATATTTTTTGCAGAATAACGGTAAATTACTATCAGACTCTTCCTGAGCACTTGGCAGAGCCCAGTATTTTTTTTGCAGCACAGTAAAATAGGAGCTTGAAGGAGGAATTTAAAGGAGAGTCATGAGGCAGGATTGTGAAGGAATTGTGAAAAAAATAGTGTTTCTGAGCACTCAAAAAAAAAAAAAACACCAGAGAGAAAAGGGGGGGATTGGGGTCTGTAGAAGCCAACATAACCACTTGGTGCAGAAGACTGAGGCGAGTGTGAGAGAGATAACTGGAGAGTACTAACACAGCCAAAGTACCCGACAAACAGACTTCTCCCTGGCGTGGCCTTCCAGCTGTTTAGCAAGGTGCTCGGATTGCTTTGGACAGGCTCTGAGAAAGCAGTACCTTCTCCAAGATGCAGAGCTGTGTAGCTGCAAGGCTCAGGAGGCAGCAACACACTGCCCTGGAGGGTGGGTAGCAGTGGTGAGAAGCAGAGGGATCCACTGCACCTGGAAAATGAAGAGAATGAGAGCCTTGTGGACTTCAGAGCAGATCTGAGACACTTCAGAGGCAGAAGAGAGGGAGAGGAGTTGGTATTTTTGGGTAGAAGGAAGAAGGTTGAAAGAGCATCTAGTAGCAATGGGAGTCAGTAGCAGAGCAAAAGGAGGTGAATTTGTGTTAATTCTGACAGCACTCAGAAACACACAGAGAATCAAGAACCAGAGCCTTTATTGATTAAAAAGAAAGGTAAGAGATGAACCAGAGAAAGGAAGCAGCATTGACCTGAGAGAAAAAATATTTAACATGAGATTTGTGTGCTTTTTTAGGAACAGAAGAAATCAGATCTTTTTATTTTGTAGGAAGCATTTTGATTTTTACTGATATTCAGTTTTTAAGATATATAGCAGTTATTGCACTGAAAGTATGAGCTTGTCATGTCTTCTCTCCCAGAAATTTACTAACATTGCTGCTGCCTGAACACACTGTTTTTGCTAAAAGCATCTCTGATTAAATTTTAAAATTGTGACAATACAGATAAATTTATAATGAATTTTACTTTTCACATGAGTTGAAAGCTTGACTTACAGAAGTAAAAGGCCAAACCCCAAGGAGTAATTGGAAACTGTTCCAGCAGTTCATATGAACAGTCTTAACTAAGGCTTAACTATGTAGAAACCAAAGCCACACAGTTATACCAGTTATAAGTCCTTTTGATCCCAGTGTTGTAAATTAAAATGTTAGTGGAAGTACAGTTCAAAAATGGTTAAAACCAGAAAAGCTTTCTCCCACCATCATTCAATAAGAGGCAGTAAATTCCAGTGTGCTAAACAACACTAGGTCTAAATGAGAGGATAAATTCACACACATACACACACAAAAAAGTTAAAAAAATATCTGCAGGCAAATGCATAAACAAGCCATGCTCCAGGAGTTAAACACGTGCAAGTGTATGAACCCACCCATTCTTAGACTGAGCAGTGGCTTACTCAGTCTTCATGCGAATGTAGCTCTAAACAAGAAAAGGATGGTAGAGTCAATGCCAAAATATATTTGTATATGCCATTCATATATGTTCTCTCAGACTGGAGCTGGATTGCTCCTGCAGGTCGGTGGGGAGGCTGAGCAATTGCCCTGCCTTCAATCCCTTGTATAAATCTAAGTTTGTTGCTTGAAGCCTCAGAATCTGCAGCTGGTCATTGCCCAATATAACAAGTTATTTCTTCAATGGATTACATCCAAGCATGTTCAGCACTGCTGAATGTAATCACATGTGAAAAGGTTAACAAGTGAAAGACATATATTTAATCTTACCAACATTCATGAACAGCAATGAGATTCATTCCAGTGCAGGTAATTGTGAAATCAAGACCTCTGATAGCAAATATGAATGCAGACTAAGGGAAGGCACGTTGTCTCTCTAAAGCACAGCTGATCTCACAAGTTAGGGAGGGGTAGAGGGCAGCCTGGGGAAGACCGTGAAATTTTTATCCAGTCCAGATTTTACTTCCTCATAAAGAAAGCTGCTTTCAGATCCCACAAATTAGAAATGCAGAAATGGACTAATTGTAAGTTCCTCCTTATCAGAAAGTGTTGGTTTTGTTACATTTTGAGATGTCTAGAGGTAAAATTCCTGCTATTGTGCGTGTATGTTGCCAAGGAAGTTTCATATACTGGTTGTGTGCAATAAGAAATGTAAGAGATTTCTCTCAACAAGCAGAGTTCACAGTGGCCATATTCATATATCCATCCCACTGTAATTCCCAAATGGCTTTGTGAAGGTCTGAAGAAGAAAAGGAGTAAATAAACTCGTTCTCTGTCAGATTTACAGTTGTTTCTTCAAGAAGGACTGCCTTGATTGCTGTCTGTCTCGGTCATTCCCAGGTGGGTTCACACAGAAATCCTTAAATGATGTCAAGAGCAGAGGGAGCTAGAGCAGTGACATATATTGGCTCTCAAATTATTGGGAGATATCTTGATTTTATTTCATCTGGCACCAGTAGCCACTCTTCTGTTCAGCATGGAGAAACACAGCACAATATGTCCTCACAAGGGAAAGGTGAAAAGAAATCATATTATCTTAGGGCATCAGGTGCTCATTATAGCCAGAAATTAGAACATCTCAGTTGCTAAGACACTTATTCAAGCTTTCTGATACTACACTGTTACATAGGAAATACAGTGTAAACCAGGTGTGACAATGCCAAGATTTGTGTTTCTCAACTGAGCTCAAATTAAAAAACAAAACCAAAAACCCCAAAACCAAACAAAAACCCCAAACAAACAAAAACCCCCAAAATAAAAACAACTCACATCAAAAACAAGCAACTCTTCCCCTATCATTTTACACATCCAAATTTGGAAAGAACAAAGTACTGACACAAGCATATATATTGACTTTCAGAAATGCGAATTCAGTGGATTTAATTGTAGGTATTCTTCAGGTTTTACTTGCAACGCGTATCTAACAAGTTGGCAAGAAGTTTTTCACCATTTTGAGTAGACTTTGAGCCTCAGAAGCCACTTGCCATGATTACAAATATGGACTAATATTTTACATACTGTATATTTTAGATACGTGTTGAACACAAAAAATCCCTATAACACAGGGATTTAGTTATAGTTTTGCAACCCAAATGTCCGTGGAACAATTTTAGGTAGTTGCTTCAGAAGGGACACAACTATTGCAGCAGAGATATACATTTTGTTGGTTTTGTTTGATAAGATCTAACCCAAGAGCACAAAGGACCCAACTGAAGCTAATGGAAATATTCCCTCTGTCGTCTGTGGCACTGTGTTAGGCTCTGGGTGCTTTTACTGATTGATAATTACCCAGTGGTCAAGGATGCTGGTCAAAAATACTGATATTTTAGTCTCATTCCTCAGAATTAGGACACATCGTTCTTCTCCCATTTAGTATTATGGTCCAGAGTGCTCTAGGAAAAAAGAATGAATGATCATCCTACCTTTAGGGATGACTAGATTAATAGGACAAGACAGAAATGTCTGCATTAGCAATATTTCAGCCATACTTGCATGGTGGATAAAGATTGTCCTTTCATTTCTGGGTATGTTCATGAGAGACCAGAAAAAACAATTAAATCTTTGGCATTATAATGTAAATCCTTTAACAAGTGCTCTAGATATGCCCTGATGGGTATGTGGATTTACTTTAAAACTAGACAGACTGATCTTTTCATGATTCTGTTTAAGGTCAGAATAAATGCCTTTTTTGTTGTTTTTAAACAACTGAAAAACATTTTCATTTATCTCTTCACTGCACTGACTTCCTCTAAGACCATGATTGAACAAATGAAAAAAATTGCCTCTTATTCCTTCAGTTCCTGCTCAGTAAGCTCCAGAAGTTTAGACAACACAAGGAGGATCTCATTTTTCATCTAGGAACTCACACAGCCAGAGAATTGTTAGCCTCTGTCTCTCTTCTTTTTTTTTCTTTTACGTGGGATCTGCAGAATAAATGGTTTTTTCAGAATATTACACCAGCAGACCTATCTTGTTTGTCTTAATCACCTAAGAAGTTTATCTCTGCCTCAGTTGTTTGAGTAATCACTGATTATTTTCCTGAGTGAGGTGAAGGGAACCACATCCTACGATATTGTCATATCCCTTTCCTTTGGTTGCTGTCTGGCATCCGTGCCAGCTCCCTGGTTTAGGTGGGCAAAGTTCCAGCTGATTTTGGAGAGAGCAGGGTTTCATCCAAGGGTGTACAGTGCAACTCACATCCAGCTGTCAGGCACAGTGGGCATTGATTACACTGCGGTTTGAAGTAACTCTCTCTACTTTGCACTCTATAAATTCCAGCCTGGTCAAAGGCAACTTTGGCCCTAAGGCCCCATCAGGCTTACTCATATCCCTCTAGGTCTCACCTCTCTTGGCCTTACTCCTCTTGTATTTATATTCTTGGTTTTGTAGTGTGGATTGCATTGCATCTTCTCTGTCAGGTCCAGTGTCTGGGCAGAAAGCTGATGTGGTACTGGTGAAGGAATGATTTTTACTCCTCTTTCTGTAAAGCACTGGGGTATTCAGAGGCTTTTTTGGTGGAAAATGAAATTCTGTACAATGGCATTCTGGGGTAGCAGATAATAAAATATAATTTGTTCCCGGGATACCTGCAGTATAGAAGAATCTAAAAAAAAATTGCGAGCATTTCAACAATACAAAATATATAAGATTTTAACAGAAATTGTTCTTGTACTATATTATGAACAGCCTCACTAGTTTTTCTTTGATAATTAGCTGTAACTGTTTAAAAATTATTAGCTGTATTGAAACAAAGACTTTTGAAAGAGAACTAGCATGAATACTTATTGTTAGTGAATTAATTCAGAAAACCCTTGATTAAGCAATATACACCTAATTTCACATAAAAATGCTGAATTTTTTCCCTGAAGATTAATTGAGAATTCCATTAATATGAAGAAAGTTATGTCTGAATATCAATTAGAGCTTTGCGAAAGTATGCTCATGTGCTGTGTTAGAGACAGTCTGAGTCACATACACAGAGGACCCAAGAAGAGTGGAGTTAATGGCTTCAGCTTGTCTTTGTTTAGGTGTGACCTATGTAAAGGCTCAGGAGTGTCTGTGATCCTCAGTTAGCTCTGGATTTTCCCCTGGTTTTGGCAGGTCACCTTGTGCTTGACTGCTGGAGCACAGAAGGAGCAGTAGCTGAAAATCTCCCACAGAAGGCAGCTGCACCAACAGCTTGATTTTTCTCTGGTCTTGCCCATTTTGTGGTTACTTGTACCCCAGATGCTACAGAATTAGTACATTCCCTTAGTGCAGCCAGCACGTGTTCCTCCAAAGCCTCAGGGAGCCAGTGAGCATGGCAGCGTGGGAGGGGATAGGCTGGCTCCAAAAGCAGGACGGCACGTGCCCAGCTACATGCTGAGCTCCCCTGGACGAGAGACTCTGTGATTCTGTGCAGATTTATCACTGCTGGAGCCTCCACCACTGCCATTAACACTCAACCACTGCCACCACCCCCACGACAGCAGCCAGGCAGTCTGTGGTACACCACTAGAATCCCTGGACACATCCCATATGGCACCACCCTTGCTGACTGTCCCTTACTCTCGTTGCACCCTGGTATCCACCTGGCTTGTCTGGGTGCCCTTTGTGAGGCTTTCCCACAACCAACATGTGCATGAGAAGGGCAACAAAGTGAGGAAGCTCATGGGTTAATTTCTAGCTGTCTGTGTTTCACAGGAAAGGCTGGGTGTTATTGTCTCCGAGTCTCTCATCCAGGTAAAATAACACACAAACATTTATTCCAAAGACACCCTTGGCTGCCTAATCAATCAGGATATTCAAAAGACATACACAGGTTCAATTTTATTATAAAAAATTGTGAAAAGGACACAATACAAAAGTGTGTTAGACAGATTTGCAATTAATTGTCCTTTTTATTCCCTGGAATTCAAACATACCTCTTAGAACAAATGGGCTGAGGCTTGGGACAGTAATAAATCTTTGATTTTAATATAATTTTGAAAGAATCACACATCTCTAAAAGATTAGGGAAATATAACTTTTATTTTAATGCGAGTAGTATTTTACTGGACCCTGGCAGGGTATTAGAGAAATTATCATTTTCTCATTAGTCTAACTGCCAGCTAGGTCTTCTTACTTTCCTTTTCTTCACAATGGAGGGTGTCTCAGATAAAACGCTACTTAATCAAATTAATTAAGAGGGAGTAGATTTCTAAAGAATGAGTTTCAGAAGGAATCAGGCCAGAAACTTAGCATGTTCAACACTTCAAATGCTTTCTCAAGTTCCAGGCTTCAGTGGTATTTAATTGTTTTCTTGGGTCAGGTTCTAATAGTCTGGCTTTTGGATTAAAGCAGGGAAAATTTTTATTAGACATAAAGGTGCTATCAAATGAATTTATGAAAATATGGACGTGTTGTTGAACATCTTGTCAAAATAATTTCCTTCAAGAAATGCAGTGCTGTCAGTGCATTCATTATGTAATTAAATGTTTTGACAATTCAGGTTGAAATAATCACTTGTTTGAGAATTTCTTTTTGCTATACAGTTGTGAAGTGTGAAATCAAACCCACATTTGACTTGATTCTTTTCTAATCAATTGTTCAAAATAACTGAGTTTCTTGCCAAACTGAAATAATTATTTTTTGAGCTGTCATAACTGCTGATGAATGCAAAAAAGGAAGGAACTGGAATAAAAGCAGTTAGTTTACAGAACTCAAAATTTGTGGGCTACAAATAGAAAATCCTTCACGGATATTCTATTCTAACTTTGCTTATTCAGTTGTCATATGCAGTCATGTTAACTGCTGTGAATGCAGAGTAACTATACAGTTTATTTTAGCATGTATATTGAAAACAATTCTTATTACTTCAAGTAGGACATATTCATCTGCATCCTGTTCTAGGAAGAGCTATCTAGTTGTTAGTCACTTGTGATTAATCCTTCATTATTCTGTACTGCTCTCTGCAAAAGCTCCTGCAGGGACCACCTGTTGTACCAGGCTCTGTACAAATCAGGACTATGAGACATCATACCCGGTCCACATCTGCTGGCTGCTGGGTCTCTGTTTGTTGCGATGGGACCCCACTGCAGCATCCAGCACATTACAAAAGACTGGAGTAGAAACTAGATCCAGGCCATTCAGAACCCCTCTCCAGAGACAGACCCTTCTTTCCCTCATTTTCCTCAACAAAAAACCTCTGTCAGCAGTAGGCTCCTGGTAATGACCCACGCCAAAGCTCTCAGCCTAAAGCTTTAGAAGGCACAACAGCAGTTGGGCCTCAGGACAGACAGTAACTGAACACAAGCTGAATTCCAGGGTGGAAGAGATGTCTTCTTGTAGGACATCTCAAATGTGAGATTCTCAGTGTCGATCTCCAAGGATTGGTAGCCATCCTGGTTGGGTAACACCACACCGTGGAATAGATATGGCAGTACTGCTCGGTATTTATGCTACTGCAGAAAAACTTCAGGCTAGACACAGATGCACAGGTCTCAGACTCTCCGTGTCAGATATGACAGGTCTGCCATACCAGAATACTGCCCATCCACTTGCTTGTTTGAACAACCATTCGTTGTTTGTCCCCCAGATATGTTTTTTAGGGACAGCATGGTAGTAAAGTACAGAGACAAAGATATATCACACATCCTGTCTCCTCAAGGGCAGAACAACTGTGTAGACCTCTGGTAAACATCATGAGGCTTAGGGCAGTTCCCCTCAGACTGATCTCACCCCCCATGTTCAAGTCCTTCATGGAGACTCAGGGTCTTGCCTCTCACTTCCAAGTCCTTTAAGAAGAAGAGGTTCCATTTGCACTTAGAATTATTTGATTCTGGCAACAAAGATAACATTCTCACACAAAGAAGCACATCTGTTTGAAATGGTTCCTAACCCTTTTTTGGCAAAGAGGTCAGTTGGGGAAAACCTTGTCTGTGCTCTTGTGGGACATTGAGGAGAGGGGATGGGGAAGGCATTAAGAGGAAGAGGTATATCTACAGTTAACAGTCTTTTTCTCAAGCTGAGTTCCTGAAGACATCAAAATTAATGAGAAGAGGGCTTTATTTTCTTTGCTCTTTCACAGATCTTGATTCAGAGGATCTAATGTGAAAATGTGTGATTCTCTTCTGAAAGGACAGCTATGGTATATGTGATATTCATGAAAACCACTAGAATCTTGCAACAATCGCTGAAAGCTCATCTATCTCCATTTACCAATTTTCTCCCTTCTTCTCTTCATATAGTATCATCATATTGCCAAGTGTCTAAGGGAAGGTGCCAAATAGGTTGAAATAAATATTTTCATGGTGAAAGAAGAAGCAGTGTTTTTAAAGTATTACAAGAGATTGCTTAATTCTTTTTTTTCCCTTAAGTAATATCAATTCAGTAATGAACACGACATGAAACTAGCTGAGATGTGATACAGCCAAAAAAAAAAAAAATTGAACAAAAACTTGGACAGAAGGGTTTCTGAAACTAGCCATACAGAAATGAAGAAAGTCATGTAACCAAGAGCAACATAGTGCAGATTTTTGTTCTAATTGTTCAAAAATGTTCCCTCCCATTCTTGGAACTTCTAGTCTAAGTTTGAGCCTGAAGCAAATTTTTACAGTAAAGTTATAAACCCATGAAAACAGAGGTTTATAATGGAAACACTGGCACAATTCTAACTAATGTGTTGTGCCATGGGGAGCCTCTATAATAAAAAAAGAGTCTCATGAGCTTGTATGCCAGCCAGAAAAACTAGCAACACCAAAAATAAAAAAAAGGACAGAAGTAGATGAGACATCAGCAGTACTATTTCTGAGATAAAGCAAGCACATGAAGTCCTACGTGGTAAAGGATTACAAACAAATAATTTGTCACAGCTTTGAATAAATACAGAATAGGAACCACACTTTGAGAAAATGATGGGTTATTAAGGTATGGAATTGAATATCATTGTCAATCTATAAAACTTTTACAACCTAGTCTTATTTGCACAGAGATTACATCCCCAAAGCTCAGTGCCAAAGACACATGTTAATAAGCTCACAACTTTTAATTAAGCAATATGTATAAGTAGATTCCCATTAAGCTGTGATTTGTGGGCTAGTTCATTACAGTGGGTTCCAGCCACCAGACACATATTCAATACAAATCAAGCAGCCTGCATATTATCCAGCTTAATGTGAGCCTACTTGGGATATTTTATCACCAGTTCAGATTGGTGGTTCAGAGAACTATATTTTTTTCTAAGATTGGGGGCAGCGACCAGAACCTTATAATGACCCCATGTTGTTTTCTTAATGAAACTATCCATCTGAATTGTTTAGTTGCAACTGGTAATTATTCATACAGTTAATCATAGTTCTCTTATATACAACATGTATATGACATTCAGCCAGAACACATTTGCTCTCATGTAAATTAAATGCGTAAAATAAGGCACAAAAGAAGGAAATATGGGTACTAATGAATGCAACAACAAAAATAATTCGCACATTTTACTCCAAAGAGAGTGACGATATTTTCCAGGTCTTGGAATAACTCTCTTTTGAGTTCCTGAATTATGCTAAAATTTCTGTCCCCAGTTTGTGACACAGGGTGTCAAATGGAATTTTTTTCAATCAACTTTACTCATGACAGTATGGCATGCCATTTCACATTTTTCTTGCTTAGACAGATTTCTCATTGATTACATCAGCAGTGAGGATTGTAGAGAAATTTGATGCAACAGTCTTAAAAATGAGGTTGATATTCCACAATATTTAACACTTTTTATTTTTTGCAGGAATTATAAGTTCATGGATCATTGGATCATCATCTAGGAGAAATTACTACAGTCAGATTTCTGGAAAATAATACTTCATCATAACATTTTCTTCTGGTATTCCTTCCATAACAATAAGTGAATTAGTTAACTTTGCTACATATTTACAGTTATCAAGAGTGACAATTGTTTTTAACAGCCCTTTGAGTAAGAATTTTACTGTATTTCACTGTAAGGAAACATGCATTTTATCTACTGACTGACCTTTTCTCTGTAACATCTATTTAGCCCCCATAAAACATACACAAAATATTTAGGGTTAATTTTTTTTTAGAATTTATAATTTCTATTTTGCTACTGAAATATTCTCTGAACAACCAATCTTAGATAATGTAATGATACTACCAAGAGCTTTCCAGTATTTATTTGGAAAGTAGAATTTGCCATTGAGTCCCAGGGTCATATTAATCAGTATCTTTCTAACACCAGTAGCTTAGCCATGAGGTTTTATGAAACCAGGGAGGGAATGAGACCCAGTAGAGGAGACTCTAGGCTGAAAGAGAAAGGAGTGAGCTCCTGAGAAGGAGACGTGAACTACAAATCAGGAAGACAAGGAGAGGAGAAAGATCATAATTAGCCATAGCTCTAAATGTAACAAGAAGAATTTTTCAATCAATATGGTAAGCTGCTTGTAGCCAATTAAAAGACTGTAAAGTAGGAACAAAGCCGTATGTAGATTAGGCTAGTCTCGTAAAAAGAGCCTTGAAGCAGTGTTGCATAGTTCATGAATTGATTTTGCTCGAAGGCTGGAGAAAAAGGAGCTGCAATAACCCAGTCCTGTAGTAACAAAGGTGGTACCTCAGAAAACTCCATTCAGTGGCAAATGAGTCAGAGGAGTTTTACACAACCCTTTTATACCAAAGCTTCGCCTCACCTAAGCATCTTTCCTAGGATCATGGTGCAAAGCTATAATGAAGAGGATATTGGTTTGGGTTTTTTTTTTTATGATTACACTATTCCTGAGTAAACTAAAGCAATGCAGACCTTGGAAAACCTGTACCTCTGCCTTCAGCTTTAATTCATCCCTGAATCCTAGCACTTTGCCTTTGCTAGCTCCATGGGATATAGCAGCATTTGGAGTGAGGAAACTACTGCATATGCTGGAAGCTAAAGTGTTAAAAACAGTCTCCCGCAGCCTACAGAGGAAGCGTGGAGTCAAGGAAAACACCCAGACATAGAGCTGTTGAGACAGGAGCAACATTACAGCCATTAAAATCAAATGTCAAAGAAGGAACAATGGCTATTAGCCTTTAGAAGCCAAAAATGAACAGTTCAGCTTTATCAAATAAATGGTTAGCACTATCCAATTACTAACTTCTGATAAGCACCATGTCAATTTTGAAATTTTACTGCTGAGTCCGTGGAGAAGAAAAAATAAATCTGAGTTATCCACATAACAAGGATAAAAGGAAGCCAAACTACTACAACCCTGACCTAATTACCCAGGCAAATCACTCCCCTCTCTGGAACCTTGTAGGCCCAGTAGAAAGACTGCAGCATCCACTGACAAAGCTCTGACCTTGTATGAAGCTCCTTTTCTCTCCTCTTCCTGTCTCATCTGATCAGAAGCCTTCAGAAGTCCTCTGACTGGGTTCCTCACTCAAAGTAGTATCTATCTCAGCATCTTTTTATTTCATCCCATCCAGGAGTATAAAAGCTGGGACCGCGTACGGCCCGGTAGAGTGGGCTTTGGAAGTCTGTAGTCTGCAGAGTGAACGTGACTCCTTATCCAGCACACAGAATCTTCCACAGCTTCACAGAGCACCTGGCATACATACTAGAGGAAACCAATGGCCTGTTTGCTTCCTAAGGATGATG
Organism: Pomatostomus ruficeps; assembly: GCA_013400735.1. Lineage (NCBI taxonomy): Eukaryota > Metazoa > Chordata > Aves > Passeriformes > Timaliidae > Pomatostomus > Pomatostomus ruficeps. Next base: position 2,681 of record VYZT01000942.1, on the reverse strand, counting down.
TCCATTTCCTTCGGGGAACATACAGAAGCTTTTGTTCCTTCTTCAATGTTGTCAAGTCTGAAGCTGGTTGGCAACGCCCATTTAATGCTATTCTTTACCCCAAGGTATGTGAGTGGTTGAGTTTCTCAGCAGCAGAGTATATAATTGAAAGGATAATGATAATAATAATAAAAACCTTCATAAATTATATTTCATGTAATGTAATATGCGCACACTTCCTGCTTTCTTTTTCATCTCTGTCTAAAATGAGCATTGAAGTCCATGTTTCACCTCCAGCCACTGGGCTGTCTGTAAGGACTCCTACCCCAAGGTCTGTATTATCACTCACAACATTCATAATCAAATAAGAAACATAGGTCTTCCAAATAAATCTTTAAATCAGATACACACAGGGCAGAAATCCACTTCAGTCACAGTTGTGTTGGATGAGGAAATGACAGCATCATTCCCACCTGTCCTCACTACCCTTCTCTCAAAGATGACTGCATCAGAACTGCTAGTAGAGCTGCTCGTGTGAATGCTCTCACACCTGCTTTGGCTAAACATGGCCCTGTGAGGCTTGAGCAGCTGGAGCAGAAGCTATTTGCTGCTCAATCTGAAATGGGTGAGGGAAAGCTCCCATGGGAGCTTCTCCTGCATGAAAAAGCAGCTGTGGATGATCTCTTCAGGTGGCACAGCTGTGCTCAAAGGAGAGCATGTGTCCACAGCAATAGCAAGTGTAGAAGAGGAAAGCTAGAAATTAGCAACCTGAATGCAACATCTATTAGTCTATGCTCACTATTTTCTTTTTGGACCAAGCTGGGCCTGTATCGGCTCTTTTGACATGCTTTCTAAAATCCCTCAGGCTGTCAGAGGGGCAGAGACAAACCCTCCGCTTACATATTCAGGCCAGACTCAGGTAAAATGTTGCCATTCCTGATAAAGTAGATACATCTACATAAGGCCATTGTTTAAGAAGGAAAAGTCAGCATTTAAGAGTTGTTGGTAGGTCAATGTAACATGGTAAGCTTTTCAGTACTTAAAAAAGAGCAGAGTTGGGGGGGAGCAGAGGGGAATAGGGGGTTATAACCTATTCCTGTCCCCCACTTGTTAATGAAAAAAACCATGTGATGAGACCATTTAAAAAATTAGGCTTTTTCATTTCTAATTTGAAAGATATTATGAAAAAAGTAATGCATGTTCTCTGATAGTTCAGAGCCTTTCTAATATATTCACAGATAATACCTGTGACAAAGAGACAAAAGCTTTCAAACAGTGATTTTTTTTATTTCAAGACAGAAAATAAATACTTAAACAGAATCAACAGACAAAACTTTGGAAAGGTTTAAAATAAAGAGCCTTGCCACTGAAATCTGTCCTGCTCTCATTCTGTACACATGAGCACACACATATATGCTTATTCTTGCACTGATTTCAGACACAGTCATGGCTGTCTGCTGCTCCAAATTCACTGTGCATGCTGAAGTTCTAAAATTCATCTGAAACACAAAGAAAAAAAAAAGGATCCTTTCTTTTTTTCATTTTTATTATTTTATTATGTAAGGACTCCATGCCTTTGGAGTAGGAGGCTATTATAAATATATGTCATAGTGCAGATGAAGAAGTTTTCCCATTTCATTAACAAGTAGTAAGATCTATGCATATATCTCCAATACAGAATGTTTTAGAAATATGCCCTATTATGTCTAGTTAAGTCAACCTTGTGTCATTATTTCATATTAGTGTATATGACAGGATTGGCATACCCAGGAAAGATGCATCAGAACCATTACGTGCCAGCCAGGAAAATGAAAAAAGGAATTCTATGTTTCTAAGACAATGTTAAATATCATATCCTCAAACATTTTGAGAAGGAAAGGTTCTATTGGATAAAAAAACCCTAAGTCTGTTGTTTTAAGGTTTAAGGAAGTACTTAGAATAAAGCTCTAGTAAAACAAGAGAAAAAAAGCGCCCAAATTGGAGCGTATATTTAAGTAGAAAAAGACAGGGAAATGAGAATGAAAAATCTACTGCATGAAGAAAAGAAAGCATTGCTTAAATGCCTTGTTTTTTAACGTATATTTTAAAAAAAAGATGCACCTTATTTTTCACAAGGAAACTTATTGAAATAGGTCTAGATTTTGCAAATTATTTCTTTAAGGTCTAATATAATTATCCTACATTATTAATGGAAAGACTTCTGCTGCATAGGACTACACTGGTTTCACTAAAGTGTTAAGCACATGCTAAGCAAAAGTGGAAAGAGTACCTGTTTTGGGAAGATCACATAATTTTCACAGAACTCCAGAAAAGTAGTGCCAGAAGAAAACTCCAAACACCGCCAGCCAACATTTGTACTAAATATAGATGAACTACATCATTTCCTACATGTTTCTCTTTATTGGTGAGTTGACATTGATTGGACAGCAGTTGCCCACCAAGCTGCTCTATAACTCCCCTCCACAGCAGGAAGGGGGGTAGAAAATAAGACAGAAAAAAAACCCTATGGGTGAAGATAAAGGCAGTTTAATAAATTGGAAGCAGAGGAAAAGAACAGGTTTTATTCCCTTCTTCCCATCAGCAGGCAATGTCTGGCCACTTCTCAGGAAGCAGAGCTTCAGTACTTGCGGTGGTTGCTCCGGAACACAAATGTCATAAATAACGAATGCCACCCTTTTGTCCTCCTCTCTCTTAGCTTTTAT